>JAULBW010045342.1:0-182978 GCA_032358265.1 Vaucheria bursata
CTGAGATACATATAAAGTCAATACACTTGCATTTTATTATTTCTCTTGTTTTCTCTCTTGCTGTTATCCATCTTCCCTATTCTGTTCTTGTTTCTGCAATCATTTTCCTTCTTTTGCAAGTCTTGACACAAGGATATGCCCAGAAAAAGTTTAAATAATTGAAGTATTTGCTAAGATTGATGTAATAAATGTTGAGCATAAATTGAGCATGAGAAATGGTCAACTTATTCTAATGTAATGAGTTATTGCTGTATAAGTTTTCACCCATGAATCGAAGGTGTACTTGAAACAAAAGGAATTTTATGAGTGATAAGTACATCAAAGTTCTTGGAAAAATGGATGGAAACAAAGCAAGATTTTATTATGATTAGTGAATTTCCATGGATACATGAGGATATATCCTGATGTGAGCAATATACAAAAATGTTGTAATTGAGCTAACACATAAATTGTATTAATTTTCATACTCTATTTAAGTTTGAAATTGAATAGTGACAGTTTGAAACTAAGTTGCTATGTAGGTAGTTTTACAGAGTGATATGAAACAGTGATTTCTGGTAATTATTAGAAATTTAAAATACAAGAAAACACAATAAAACTACAACAGAAATGCTTGTATTTATCATGGACTAATTGTGTTGATAAAAGCAATATAATTCTATCAACACAACAAAAAAATATAACCCTACTGGTGTCCGTGAGGCCAGTTTACTTGGAATGTCACAAATACTTCAATTAAAACTTATTGCAACTGTAAAAGTAAAACTAATCCCTAAGAAAGTTAATTTCTAACAGTAATGCTTTTAAGACATGCTAGGATTATTAGAACTCAGAGCTTGAACTAGTTACCTGACTCTGTGGAAAATGATTGAAGAGATTTCCTATTAACCGTAAGGAAGCTGACACGTGGCAAATTGTGAAGATGTACAACAAAGTAATCCATATAGGATTATGTCAAAGGTGTTGACATAAAGGATTTGGCATTAAGGTGTAATGAGGTAATAGAGGCGAAAAAGTACAGGTGAAATATAAGTGAACATAGATGAACATAGTCGAGCACTCATGCTATAAGAATTTAAAGAGATAGCAGGACCAGCAAGTATCCTGACACGTCTAAATGATAGTTTTTCTTTGGATCAGTACTACAGTTTTTATGTACTTTAAAGTAGATCAAAAAGGTACTCTACAATGCAATTTCACTTTCTCTGTTATAATACAAACTGAAATATTTCCTGCTCTCCTCTTTTCACAAATATTACTGCGATTATTTATAGAAGAGGATTGAATGGGGATTTTTTGTTGCTCAGTGGTTAAGAGCCCCCAGTTATTGTCGAGTATTGAAAAGATTGGAGATGTAAAAAGTGTATTCCAGAAAGTTAAAGTTACAAGTGAACATACATTAGTATTAAAAATATAAGAAGTATAAATTATACCTACTGACGGGCACAAAATTCATTTATTGTTTCTCTCAATGCCTCAACACTATACTTCCCAGTAAACACACACTCCCCTAACTTTCCCTTGAGAAGAATTAATCGAAGGGCTCCATCGGCTACTTTCTTATCTAGTGCCATAGCTGCTTCGAATTTTCCGGGGGTCATACCACCCCCTTGAGGAAGCTCTACGGGCAGATTAGCCCCTCTCAGAAGAGCTACAGTACGCTTCAGTAAAGCATCATCAATCCATCCGAGCTTGTGCGACATGACTGCAGCCATATGAGTTCCGATAGAGACAGCTTCCCCATGTAGAAGAGCGCCATAACTACATAAGAAAAAGATTCAAAAATTGAATATATGAAAAATATTTTTTGAATGTCACTCACCCTAGTCCAGTTTCAATTGCATGACCAAATGTATGGCCAAGATTCAGCGTAGCCCTTAAACCAGCCTCCTTCTCATCTGCTGCAACAACTGCTGCTTTATTCTGACATGATCTTCGTACAGCTTCCGATAGCAGTTCCACATCTCTATTCACAATGCCTTTCATATAATTCTCCTGCCATTCAAAGAATTTTGCATCTCGAATGAGGCCGTACTTGATGATTTCTGCTATGCCGCTGGCTAGTTCTCTATCCGGCAAAGTGTTCAGGGTATTCATGTCTGCAATTACAGCTTGAGGCTGATAAAACGCTCCAATCATGTTTTTACCTATCCATATTATAAATAAAATCTTGAGAAACATAAATTTCATGTGAAATAATTGAAGAATTAATTTAAATAAAATATTAAAATTTTTAATATTGCCCGTCTGTTCCTTACTCAATCTTTGTGACCTTTTCTTGCCTCTCTTAATGAATTTCCCATGTAACTTAATCATAAACCTTGAGTTGTTCAGCTATGATAAACTAGCAATCGATTTTGACAAATTTGCATTCTTGATTTCTGTGCCATTGGGAGAAGAGTTCTATCGTTAACTGATGGAAGCTAAGAACGTGATTTAGAGGGTCAATATAATTCATCTTTTTGAGCACTCTGCTATACTTTTTACAGTGCAACAAATATTTCACATTGTAGACTGCATTGTGCAGAAAAAATGAATTGCAATTTAAAGGTCTGCATTGAAATAGTTACCTGAAAAATAGATCGATCGAAGTAAATTAAGAGATGATAATCGAAATGCATATATCGCGCCAGGCCGATACATCATAGAAAATTTTTTAAAATCGGTAACCAGTTTATCAAAGTTGAACAAGAAAGAGTATTGAAACTTCATCCCAACAAGCATTGTCTGACTGTACATAATTTTAGCAACACAAAAAATCTGTAACAGCTAACATTTTTCCAAAAGCAAGTAAAGAATAGGCAATTTTGAGCAAGAAGTGTATATGCACTGAATTTCTTACCAACAAAAAGTATCAGCACAATACATGCATATAAAAATGGTACAGTGCCAATGCTGGTCCCAGTGGTATTATTGATTTTGAGGAGTTATACGATTACCCAAATAAATGAGTGGGGTAAACAGTTATTTTCAACAAAAATGGATAGAAAATTTGAAGCGCATTATACGTGGGATGCCGACCACAGTGATTATAGCCTGAGCAATGCGAAAACTGTTGCGCTAGTATAAATATACTTTGAATGATTGGTTTAAACCATTTCATTTGCATAATGTTCGAGATTCTCTTGGGAGGAAACAATTTATGGATAAGGGGAAATTTACAGCAATTTGGAGGCACATACATATGGTCGAATCAATATCTTTTCAATAATATAGTAAAGCCTCTCAAATTGCATTCTACAGAATTGAATAATACCATCAGCATGCAATAAGATGGGTTTTAATGTGTCTTACACATCAAAGTTAAGATGATTCCAACCATGCTTATTTTATCAAATTTCAAGCATGTGTATAAATATATTCATCTCGCATCTGCAAGCTTGCAATAGTAGATTTCTAAACACATGATCATATTTATTTGAAAGATAGTTGACTAATGGTAGCATAAGCGATTTGTCATTAATAAGCACCAACAGTGCAAATCAATAGAAATTACTGAAACCACAGTACCAACCAAAAGGAATAACTGAAATTCTATGGAAGAATTACTATTTAATACAAAAGAACAACTTTAAATATGCTTATTGAGCTTTAGCCAATTAAAATGGATGGGGATGACACAGATTTATATCTGCCACCAGAGAAAAAATTATCAAAGAACTAAATACAGTAAGAGCAAACAACAATTTTCACAAATACTTACTAACGAAGGAATTTTATTTCATTGTAGAGGTTAGAAAAAAAGATTATACAATATAATTTACCTAGAGGGTGATTGACAGCAGTTTTACCACCCACTGCAGAGTCAACCATGGCCATCAACGTAGTCGGAACTTGGATAAACTTCACGCCACGCTGGTATATAGCTGCCGCAAAACCTACCATATCCCCAATGACACCCCCTCCCAAACCTGAATCACATAACAAGAACATTGACTGAAAGGATTTTTGTGAAATCAAATACCTAAGCATGGAAATATTTCAAAAGATATTGTCTCAATACATAGAATAAATTCTTTATGAATCGCAAAACTAAATTTAATATTTCAAGTAACGAAAATTTTGAAAGTTTCTTGGCATAGTTATGCAAATTTGGAACGAAAATTATGTCACGCTGTACTAAGGATTCATTTATGGAAAAGCTGTTGGATAGCAAAGTTAAAAGACATTAGTTATCATACTTTTTCGAATAAAAAAAACAGTTGGAATCAACTATAGTCAATATATTTGAGTATCAGTTGAGCTCAAAGATAGTCAAATCACTCATTTTAATCAAAGTTCATAATACTGCTTATATTATTGTAGTCATCTAATATTTATTGAGAATGACGTAAATAGTTGAATCACTTGTGCCAAACTGACCATTACAAAACCGTAATATAATTTACAAGGCTCATACTAGCAATCGTAATGCATTGATCAAGATGGCTCTTTTTCTAGTGCGGAATTAGTAGAAAACCAGCAAATGTATCACTTGACTTTCAGACAGAAAATATAGTATAAAGTAAAAACTGAGTCATGCATTGAAATAACAGAAATTAGGCAATTTGTTAAATCGGCTGAGCCTCAACAAAAATATTGACGACTTATTTTGCACAGAATAAATGGTAATTCATGATACAACTTCATGAAAAATACTCTGAAGTCATTTACATTCAGTAAAAAATGCCATCTTACCCACAAATGTACAATTTCGATCCATACGATGCTTAAGAGCGGCTTCGATAATTTGCATCAGTACATCCATAGACTTAAAAGCTTCGCCATCGGGTAAAACTAGTGTTTCAACTTCAACTCCACCTGATTTTATCGCCTCCACAGTGTCAGATAAATACAAAGGTCCAACTAAATCATTTGTAATCACCAAAGCGCGTTTACTCGACACGTGCTTACGAAGTACGTCGCCATTTTTCAACATTCCTTCCCCAATATAAATGGGGTATGTTCTCGAGCCTAAATCAACTTCTACAATAGAATGTAACGTAGTTGGAGGATATAGGACCATTCTGCAAATATTTTGCATGGATTCTGATCGTTGAACTTTGCGTGCTAGAGGATTTTTCACTGCAAATGCTGAAGCATATGACAATCCAAGGACTAGGGCGAATCCAAGACTTAAAATTTGATGCATGCAATTCATGAGTTTATTAGCAGTTTTGATGTTGCATGGAATAGACAAAAGAAATATATACTTGGCGCTTTAATTGGACGAGAGATATTTGAAGGCGAAAGACATGCATTGGCCTGAAGTGCGCAAAGTGCTGTAGCTATTTACGAAAACGAAACAGGTTTAAAAAAACGGCAAAAAAAGATAAAATAAGTTATGATTTTCTGCATCTTTTTTATTTGTTTTGGCAGTGTAAAAAAGCAATATAATTTCATTTCAGCTCATTTATTTCCACTCGTCAACATAATGGTTAATTTCAATTGATTCTATCCAATTTCAGAAAATCTAATCTAATTTTATCATTTATCAAATCCTAACAGGCACCAAACAATATACAGATTATAATTCTATAAAAAGTAAAAAAGAGCTAGCCCAACTAAAGTGCATCTGTTAGGAATTAATCGGTTAACGGTTAATCCTATAATTATGTTAGCTGCATCATTGTTTCTGTTCTCAGTTTAAGAATTCTGACTGTTGACATCATGCTCTCACTTTAGCCAATGGAATAGTGCCACAGCGCAATTACTACTGGTCCATCATATGATTGAACGATTGTCTGTCTTGCATTACTAGAGTTCACTTCTAGCAACACAGTAATATATACTGTGTGATTTATGTCTAAATGTCTGTTTGCATTACAGCATCACAATACTTTAAAGTGCTCATATGTTGATACCAACAGTATTAGTGAACATGGCATTAAAATAAGTTCAATTGATACTTAATATTACTTTATAAAAATGGAGATTAGCTAATTAAAGTGAGAGGACAACAAAATTTTTAAAACGTTTAGTGAAAACAAATTTATTTTGAAAATATTACTTTGGACTATTAAGATAATATTTGCTAAATGAACTAATGTAATGACAAAGTATATACTTAATTGAATGATGATATTAACATTCACCACAGAAAAGGTATAAAAAGTATCCCATTTTAAACAATAATAGACAAGCTACTTCCAAACTAATAATTGTTTTTTTGCTGTCAGTTTTGGGGTTGATGATTGACATAACAATGCCTTCATAGGATATCATTTACACATTCAATTGAAGTTAATAAACTGATTTGCTCAGACTAACTTTATTTAAATCTGTTAGACTTTAATTGAAGTTCATTAATGATAAGTTTTTCAATTCATATTATGGGACATATAATTACCATGAAGAAATCTTGAAATTAAATTTTAAAATAGTTTCAGCTGATGTCAATGTACAAGTTTTTTAAAGATTATATTTAGAGTCCAATTTTTTTTTTATTTTCTAAAGCAAAATTTTGAGACCAAGTACTTGGTTGAGTTAACACTGAATTACACCAGATACTTTGACAAAATTTTAATTTGGTTGAGTCAGCATTAAACTGAAATGTTGCACATAAATTTATAAATTGCAAATATTTATAGAATAGAGAAAAAATTTGAGTATCTAGTAAAGACTACAATAAACAAGCAAACCTCTTATTGTATGGAAGACGGATGAAATAAAATTAGGACAAACACATTTGCCATATTAATTGTCACTGGATTATTTGCCTGTTTTCATTTAGATGTTTTTCATCACATAATCTCAAAAAGATTTTGGACCAAAGTATTTTGTGCTAAATCTATAGCTTTTTTCAATCAAATGTATTTGCACATTTTCCCATAAAAATCTGCTGCATCAAAAATTTTAAGAACTTAAATCTATGGGCAAAAATGAAGCAGCATGGCAATAAATTGCTATTTCCTTCAAAAAAATTAATATTTCTTTAATGTAAATGTTAAATCATACCGAGTTGAATAGTTTTTACACTATTTGACTTTTTACTCACTTTACCTATGCTGTTTACCTTTCCCTCTGGTAAGTATTCAAGATATATTTTAAAGCAAAATGTTTTTTTGAACTTACTCTGGTCATTTATTTTGATACTTTCTACTTAATACAGAGATTTTTAAAGCTATTATGCTCACTTAATATAGTTTTAAGTATTTTTTTGAAATCTAGTATAGTCATAGATATTGTGTTTAAAACAAAGATGGTTTTCACATTTTCTTTCTTTTGTTTTAACAAACCTTTTCACAACAAAATTTGGTTCTAACCCTAACCCAACTTTTTGCAGATGTATCAAAAAGTAGCAGAAAGAATTTCCTACTCTTTTTGTAATAGTTAAGTACACATTTGCCAATAGTAGTATACAGGAGGGTCTCAATAATATGCTTACTTATAAAAAAACATCAAAACTGGCATTTACCAATGCTGACATTTATTAAAATTGGCTTATTAGCGCTTACTTAAGCCCCCCCCTCCTAGTTGCCTATAAATGCCTATGTATTTGAAAGGCACTCTATATTTTATTTTGTGCCTCTAGTGCTGTCAAGAAGATTGTTGGTACTGCACCCAACAGGTTGTGCAACAGGAAGAGCTATTAGACTAAGTCTAATAAAAACTTCCAAAAAAGTCATGCAACAGAAAAAAAGTAGAAAAACTTTTTTGCAGTAACTGCCAATAACTATCTGCTTACTTCTTGATAAGCTTAGAAAAATCAAGCACTGCTAAACTATTTTGAAGTGTTGAAAGTGACTTAGGCAAATATAAAATTAATGAAGCCTTTTCAAGTTGAGCAATCAAACCAGCTGTATCAGTGAAAGCTGGCTTCTTGTCGTATTGCAGCTCTAACTACAAAGCTTTGTCATAGGACTGGTTGTACTTATCATCTACCACTTGCAGGCTAGTGCAAGTGTTTCCTTCCTCTTCAATGCCATTAAGGTAGTCTGCTGTAAGAGCTCTTGCTTGTCTTACTGACCTTAAGTGTGGGCCACTTCTTTAGACTATCTGCCAGGCTATCTGCAGAGCCTAACATAGCTTTTGCCTCTGTTATGTCTTTTTCATCAATGGCAGAAAGAATGCATGATACAGGCACTGCTTGTACAAGCTCTTAAAGCTCAAGGTTGGCAACTCAGCTAGTCATCTCTAGACTCAGAGGGTTCTAAGTCAGAGCCTGATTTATTACCTGCACTATTACTAGGACCTTCTTGTGGCATCTTAAAACTCTTAATGTACTATGCTCTCAGTGTCTCAGCTGTTACTGATAGTAGTTTGTTACATGTGTGCCAGCAGCATGTCACAGCATGCTTTCTAGCTGCCTCCAATCCCTTTATTACTATTTCACAAGCATTCAGTAGCTAGGGCTCAAAGCCTTCAGATAGCACCTTTGTGCCAGATAAAAAAAGGTTACTTTGCCTGCCATAAAGTTCTTATTGGGGCAATAGGTCCACTCTTTGGTAATGTAGACAGAACTTAAAGTGTTTCTTCCATGATGCAATTTTTCCAGCAGCTTGTGGCTGGTGTACACATGTGCAGTTAGAAGAGAGTGCCTTTATAGTTATCTGCCCTGTTGCATTAGGAAATTGTGCTCCGTTGAATCCACATTGACAATCAATATATTACCAGCTTGAATGTACAAAGTTAGACCAACGGCAGATAATGGTCATGGAAGCAGCTGGTAAAGGTTGCAGTATCTGATGATGCCTCAGTTTGGCTAAGGTGCATTATTAAGCAAGTGCAGATGCAAACTTGAACATACCAGTTATGGCTGTTAGCACCTTTCTATTAGCAGAAGCATTGGTGCATGAATGCCAATTATGCAGTTCATTGCTGACATTGCCTTGATACTCTGGTCAATCTTCATATCTCAAGCTATGTTATATGAGTCTGTCAGGAACTGTACCTTTACGGATCAGATTCAGTTATTATCAGCCAAGGACTTGGTACCAACCAAGTGACTTGGTTTTCAGCTTTGAGTCATTATGAAATGTTGTTTGCATTGCAAAGGTCACTTTTTGCAACACTTGCAAGATAAGTTAATATACTGTTGTATTATTTTTCTTGCTTTTTCTTGCAGTACTTCTCAACCAGTTTGGGTGCATGTTATGAATGTACCAGATGAGAAGAACACAAAGACTATACAAGCATGGTAACATTATACAATCATAATTTGTGTTGCTGAGAGTGAACAAGAAACACACTCAGCAACACAACTAACAAAGTCTCAATGCCAATCCATCTCGAGAGTCACAATATAATGCAACTAAAATGGAATAACTCTTCAAAGAGTAATTCCCTTAAGAACAAATTGTTGTAAACTAATTAGTTCCTAACAGCGCAGTCCTCATAGAGTCTACTGCAGCAACAGCCTGCAAAGCAGCCCAGTCTTATCAATATTGAAAATGTTATCCAGATTTTATGCTTACAATATTTGTGTGACCTCTTAGGTCTTGTATGCTATTGCTTTTCTACCAACTGAAGTATTCTTACAATGCAGTGTATCTTCTCAAGATTGTAGCATTCTAAAAACTTATGAACCCACCCATTAAATGTACAAAACTTCTTGTGCTTAGCATTGAAATTTGGGTGGATATTATCCTGCTCAAGTGTCTTTTCTTTTATTACCGATGCTTGATATTGTAAATCAGAGTTTGCTTAAATAACATGATGTTAAGCCTCTTCCACAAGGTGAAGTAACTCAGATGTTAGCTTCAGGAATGCTGCTTCTTTTCAACTTTTTGAACCAATAATTGGACTATCCTTCAACATTTTACTTGTTTTCAGTTGCTGGACTGCTCAAATGTCTTCTTTGTCAAATGTCAACTTTAGCCTTTGAGTATCAATCAAGCATGCTTGCTTTGGCAGCATGAATGCAGTGTACAGTTTTCAATGAATAAATTCAACATAGCAATTCCCTAGAGCCACATTTAGATTTAAATACTTTTACAATTACTCAGTCTGTACAGCTTTGCATGTGCCATATAACAAAAAGATGATGTTATCAAAAGTGACATTTGTGTAAGCATCATCATCCATCCAGCATCATAGACTGGATGTCAGGATTGCTATAGTTGAAATGGACAAAAACCAAAAACGAGGCTAATACTTTAAATTTGATATATGGTTGGAAGTCACTCCTAACTCTGCAAGTTGTGGCTTGTAGGCTAAGATTGTAATACCAAGCATTACACATACTTTCTTGTATTTTGTGTTATTCCTAGTATCTCCTCATTGTTCCGTGTTTTCCTCGTGACTTATTTGTGCATATGTTATGAATATGTAAGCAAAACAAGCAAGACACAAAATTGCAGCAGCAAGATAGCATATTTTATGCAAACACAATTGTGTTGCTGAAAGTGGATATACTTTACAGCAAGGCACAAATCATAATTCTAACCCATCACCATAGCCTGTCACCACAGTCCGATATATCAAACATTAACTGGCCTCAAAACTTTTGTAGAATTCCATAGCTATAAAAGTGGAACTGTCCCCTTATGGAGTTAGTTTCTAACAGTATACTACTTGTCAGCTCAAGCTGTAACAGTGAGGGTGCCCGCATCCACCCCTGAGGGAGGCCCAGAAGGCAACGGTGTAAGGAATGGTCAGGAATGGGGTTCAAAGTAATCAGGAGCAACTTTTAAGATTCAGAATAACCAGAAAGATTTGGAATAAAATCCAAGCAAATGAGAAATAAGGACCTAAATACAACAATATATCATGTACGGAACTGTTCGGAAGTCTAAGAGCATGATAGATATATTGAGCAATAGATAAAAGAGTGAGCAAAATGAAGTAGTTCCTTGATTTGGAACAATCAAAAAACAAAAAAACTAATTTACTTATAGAATAAAAACTGCCCAATAAGAGTGGCCAAGCTGCACATACAAAATATGCACATATATAGCAACTATTTATGCGGTCCTAACGAAGGGCCTCAATATAGTGCCAGTTTAGACTTCTGAGACATAAGTCTAGCAGTATATCAGTGCATTTGGCAACAAGCTTGCTGAGCCAGCATTATTTCAAGGATTATATTTATATAGAGCAGATTCATATCAATTCATATTTGCATCACCATGGTGCTACTAAAGATAGTGCACTACCAACGAAAGGCTCAACATTCTCCTTTTCAGTTAGCAGCAAGAACCTTTTGGTACTGTGATTCTTTTTTAAATAAGTAAACATTGACCCTTTCAAAAGTGATACGAATTTTTAGTTGCTCAAGGTGGTGCGTTAATGGACTGCGGCATTACATCGAGGACCCAACTATATTCGAGTTAAACATATTGTTCGTTTATAGCGCCATAAACGTTATGTTAGAAGATAACAACGCTCTCGCCAGAAATTTGAACATTTTCTCATAGCTTCGAAACGAACATTATAAAGCAATTATCCTTGCAATAGTAACATGGTGGATGCTAAGACTAAAGAAGCTTTGCCACTGTTGGAAGGCTTAGAAGAAGACGATGAATTTCAGGTTATTTTTTCGCGCAAGAGACAAACCTTTAGGCTCGGATATCCGATGATTTTTTGCAAGTTTTCCTAGTACTTAGCATCACGTACTTCAATTCATAATGTAGGAATTTGAAAATGAAGAATGGACAGCAAAAGATGAAGATGCTGAGGACGTGGCTCAGTGGCAAGAAGACTGGGATGATGATGCGGTCGATGAAGATTTCTGTATTCAATTAAGACAAGAGTTAGAAAAAAACCTGGTAGAACCAACGACCGGATAATAAGAATCCTTCCCTGTCTAATAGAATTTAAATGTCGATGTATGTCATCTTTTTCAAGTATTTATTCTATTGTACCTGATATATAACCTCCTTTTCTGGCTCGGAGAAAAAGTTTGTAGGTAGAAATTACATTGGCATCGATAAACCTCTGAGGACCTAACCAATCATGCCATGAATGTTCTGTGGATTCTTAGTTGATTTTAATATAAAAAATTATATTCATTTACTGCAGAAAATAGTTGAAATAAGAACTAGACAAGATAAATTTGTAAGAATTATTATACTTTTTCTGATAAAGCTTTAAAAGCCCGCCGTATTCCATTTAGTTTCAGATTGATGAACTTTTTGGAAATTATTAGCTGTATCTTTTTCGGACGCATTTCAAGCAATTCTCAGGAAAAATCATGGCATTACGTGTAATAACTCAATGTATTTCGGTAAATGTGTAAATTAAAATTTTAATCCTGAATTCATCTTGGCATTGCATAAGCAAGACTTGTACAATGGTCACACAATGAAAAGTGGATGAGAACAATTTTTTTTCGATAATTAATTAATTTCCCTACTCTAAAAATTTATCAAAAACAAGTATCACCATAAGCGATTGGGGACAAGTGTTTTTTCGCTTTAATATGTGGGCATTGAATTGTAGCCTTGTTTCTAAACAAGTAAAAATATCGTCTTCCGTACCTCTTTAAAACGCATGCACTCTTTATTTTTTTCAAAAATATATCATTTTCAATTGAACTATCTCATAATCTAATATAGTCGTATTAGTATGAAATTATAGCAAAAAACATCAAAGAGAAATGTGTAGTCGTGAATTGTGTGATTATATTGGAGAGGATAGAAATCCACATGTACTATTGCTAGTCATTTAATTCCAATCACTAATAGACTTGTGCGTTAGCCTTCCTTTCGTTTAGACATACTTGCAGCAGTTGCCCGTATTTGTATTATACCGATATTTGCGGTACAGAGCTCCTTGCATTTGGTGCATAGTGCTCATATTTTCATTGTTGCAGTGAAATTGTATCTTGTCCAAAGGCTTCAATTCTCTTACAAGTCTTTAGAGCAATTTCATCCAGTCATACAATCCGCATCCCGTAATTTGTAATCTATAGTTATTTCATCGAGTTTGGTCGAACTTTACACTTTTAACCCTCTTTCATAATTTTATACAGATTCTTTCTTAGCGGCCTTATGGTTAAAGATTAACTGTCAGACTGCCTAAATTCAATATATTTGTGATAAGGATATATAAGACAGTTAGCAAATATATATATATATCATATTTTCAGCAGTAATACTTTGATTAAAATTGCTTGTACAGAATTTTCTAAAAATTTGCAATTAAATTTCATGGTTGATGCACAAGTTGTTGTTCAACTGGCAAATAGTATTGTTGGTACAATTCCTTAGCCTCGGAAATAGCATCTTCCGGAAATAAATTAAAATACAAGTCTAATTCGCGTGAAGCTGCCAATAGTGCTTGCATGATAAAATCCAGCTTTTCAGGGGTCATTGAAGATATTGCAATACTGCTCGTGTAATCCTGTTTAAAAAGTACATCTGAAGCTTTTAATTGTGCAGATTCGGAACTTTTAATATTTAAACAATTTTATTGAAAGATTCATGTTCTCCCAAAAAGGATGTAAATTTTTTTCCGTTTTCGAGAAAATGTGCCAGGTCAAAATATCATTGATTTTAATTTAATAAAAAACATATTTTTTGAATTGAAAATTAGCAGCCAAGTACATCAATTTCAAGAAATGTATGCTTGACAGGCATGAATAGAAATGTACATTGCATCGCTGCCACTTAGCTAAATACACCAATAAAAATGAAGAGAGTTTTTTCTTTTCGTTCCTCTCTTTCATGGGTACTTTACTAATCTCTGAATTCTAGCTACTGTTATTTTATAAAGTAGCAGAATTATGCATACTTGGAATATATGTTAGTTTGCTATATTCTAAAATTGTACATCATGGTAAAGCGGATGAATGATACATAATTTCAATAATTTCACCTTCTTAAATTTATCAAAGGCATCAAATTCAACAACTGAAGCTAGATATTCCACGGCATCTCGAGCTCTTCCTTGTGCAATATCTCGATCCTTACTCGATGACAAGTAATAGCTTCCCTGAATCAAGCAATTCTTTAAGTCTAGTCCAAGCACAATTTCTTTTACAACTCCTCGACAAACATCAATCCTGCATTAATGGAAAGTTACCTGGATATGTCAGTTTTTAAAAGTTCAGAAATTTAAAAGTCCCTTTTTCGAGTATACATTTTAGATGCGTGTGAAACATTTTTGCATAATTCTAGAAATAGGTTATTTTTCAATAGTATAATTCCTGGACATAAAAAGATGAAGACCATTCTCACTATATGCTATTACAGGCATAATGGTTTTAGGATAAGGTACACAAAATTGATTAACATATTCTTACCTTAGTTACCAAAATAAAATTTGATTGAGAATGAACTCTAATTATTGGCCTAAATATTGATAGCTGAACAACGATTGGCAGTTAAATCGTTATTTCTAAACACAATTACTAGAAACAACCCTTTCGAAAACTCGTTTTGTATAAACAATGTGCTGTTTGTGAATAATGATTGCGAACAATAAACCCAAAAGTTTCAGAATAGAAGGAGGGAGAACGACAAAAAGATGTATAAAAGTTTAATATTGAAACCAACTATTTTCTGAAATCTTGATGTTCAATAACGTTTGTTTTAATGGTGGAGTATTGATTATGTGAATTGCGCACCGCTTTCCCTGTTCTAAATCGTGCTCCAACAGACGAGCAGCTTCTCTTGCGTTCCAGCCATTGACAAGGCATACACGCAAGGGTTTTTTAGAGTTCTGTTTCCCATAGGCGAATGAAGGCTTAAACACTTCACAAACTAAAAATGTGAAGGCTGAACATGATTTTACAAATGTTCTTCTATGATGTGATAATGGAAAGTCGAGCACTAAGCATGAGCCGAAAAGTAACAGCGTAAAGCAGAGAACCAATGCTATGAGTTTCATGTCATTGATTTATTAAGTCCGTGTAACTCTAAAGTAAAATCATAATGCATATAGTTGTTTGAGAATTGGAATGAAGATAAAAAGAAGGATTAATATCAAATCGAGTGATTTTAAAAATAAGATATTTTAATAATATTCTTTCGCCTACTTGATTCAACTCCAGAAAAGATATTCAAGCGCGAAAAATATTGCAACGAATTTATAAGCTTTCAAAAAACTACACATTTTAAAACTTGAGCTGGAAGAACCGAAGCAAAAAATTTGTCGTAATACGATCGCGCATTGAGTTAAAGTTGGCAAGGATTTTGCATTATTCGTACAACCAAAGAATGAACACAGCACATTCTGGAGAGTTATTAGTAACTTCCATAATTTAGCTAAATGAATGCTAAATGAATTTGAACTGACTGAAAATGAGTCGAATTCAGCCAGAAATGACCAAGATTTCAGTGTTCAAGAAGTTGTAATGTCCATTGAACAATTGCCAGTACTAACCTCGGAAAAATATATATTCCTAAGCACAGATAAATTGCATTGTACTCAGTTAAAATTCAATGTTTTCAGGTTAAGCAACTAATGAGTTACGAAAGGATAGACATCAAGTAGTTATACGGATAGGAAATTTGAGAAGTGTATTCACTTTAATTCGTCAACATTACTTACGAACTATTTGAATGACATTGAATTCGATGAAGGAAAATTGATGCGTACTTCCATTATATCGGGTTCCAACTAGAAATACGGATTTGCCAATGCTTCTTATACCTGGTATGCTAAAGCCATGATAAAGAATCCGATGAAAGTGACAAGAACAAGACAAATGGATGCTCCAAAAATTTTAGACTTTCACTCGTATATCACAAATTTCAACCTGTCCCGCTCCCACTAATGCAGAAGTACTGAGAAACCAGATCTGGCAACTGAAGATATGCTGTCATCAATTGAAGTACAAAACCATCATGAAAGACATTTGTAACAAATATAAAAGTGATAAAATGTTTGAGTATCTTACATCTATTCATTTAACCAATTGGGATGTGCTTGGGCATCTTGATCTGAATGACGATGATGCAAATTGACTTGATTCCACCTGGCAAGAAATTTTGAAATACAGTAATCTGTGTGCTTTACTAGGCATTCGAACAACCAAATCCACGGAAAGAGAAAATAATGCAAATCTTTGTAACAACTTGAGAAATGAACTACCGTTTGCATCATCATTTTAATTTCTTGAGTGATCTGTCAATTGCTGAAAAATGCAACATGGAGTAAAAAAAATGCATTAAATAAAGATTAATGTTGACTGAAAAGATAAGTTTGTTCAATGATGAAACTTAGAATTCCAAGTAACTACAAGTTCATATCTCCTTCCATTGAACCTATGCTATCTCTCATATCTCCTTCCATAAAAATCTATTAAGTCAATGTTAAAGAATGCACGTTTAAGCTATCCTATCATAAACCAGTTCCAAACTTCGTACCGACACATAGTTGCTGCCATCAAGTATACGTGATCAGCAAATATTCCAGTGTAGTCTAGCCTGTTTGATATATTTGCCTCGTATAACTTTGAATAGGCATTAAGAAAATTTTATTCAAGTCTTAAAATAGTGCTTCCAATTTTTTTATGAACTTCAACCCAATAGTTTGATTAGACCATCACCTTCTTACAAATACCCAGGAAAACTAGCTGAAAGTTCACTAGATTGAAGTCCACCAAAACATATTCAGATTAAAAGTAAAGGAAAATGTTCAGGAAGAAAAGTGAGTTTGGCAACTTCAATAAACTTGCAGACCAATGAAGAAGATTTTATGGGGTACATTTTGGCAGATTGTACCAATAGTTCTTTAAGAACCAATTGTCATTGTGCAAGCTGTGGGCAATTTGTCCATAATGCAAAGTTGTGCAATAAGGTTTTCATGAAATATGGCAGAAAATTTGATCTTACCTGTCATGGGCTAATCATAAATAATGATGATCCTTGGTAAGAAATTCATTAAGAGGATAGTTTTTTTCTGTAGCCAAGAAACAAAAAAAAGTCCCTAGTGACAATTTTTACAAATTGGAAGCTTCTACATCAAATGAAATGAATGAAAACATTTAAATCAAGAGCAAAACTGTACAAAATCAGTTAAATGATAACATATTGTGGCATTTCTAGCAATTATATAACTTCTCAATGAAACAAAAAATGAGAAATCATTCTCCAGAAGAATGCACATGAAAATTACACAATGGAATGAAACAGAGTAGAAATGTGCAATGTTGAGTTTCCATCACAATCCGACAGTTTATAAACTGATAAAGTACTTAGAGCAGTTAGCAACAACATAAACTTTTATGTTAACAATACTGCTTTAAGCACAAAAAAATTACAAGCTTGTCTTCTCTTCATATTCTATTTGTAAGTTTTAGATTGAATAATTATGACAATTGGCAAGATTATTTACTTCTTGATTTTGCACTTGAATAAAGGCTTTCATTAGGACTGTTGCATCCAATAAAGACCAACATTGGTTAAATTGGATTATTTCAAAAGTGGCAAATCATTGTTGAACTTCAGCAATAATTTATGGCAAGTCATCATCAGACCATTTTAATGTAGTACACCAGCCATTAATATAGTACATCCATAGGAAAACAAGCACAGACAATGAGAAAACAGTGATCATGTATGACAAAGTGTTCTAAAGGTGCTTTGCTACCTTCTTCAGCAAGAAAAGTTGCTTTGCAAACAAGATACCTTCTAATGACATATCTGTCAATGATGAGTAGTACGTGCTGCAATGGTGAGACATGAGAGAGAAATTGCTCTCTACTTAACTGGTTGTTGGCATCACTGTGGCAATACCCGCTGTAAACTGTTTTAACTTCACATAGTGGGAATCACATGGAGACCAAGATTTTTAGAATGAATTGCAGGCCTTGGACTGCAATTGCAACAACAGCAGTGCCTCCTGGGCTTCAAAGCAGACCAAGCTTTTGTGCTGCTTGCAAATAGTCTGTAAAAACTCCTGCCCAATAGTTGATTGCAACTGCACCTTGTTGGTAGAGACCAGAGTTACAAAATCTATGACCAAAGTATTAATATGTTTTAATGGCAGACAAGGGGGTACAAGAGCTGATTTGTGTTTGACAGACTGCTTCTTTACCAGCACCTTGACCACCCCGTTCATGACCTTGAAATAATGAACTGAACAAGCAAAAATTATGTAATTCCTCCCATGATTGTTTAGCTTGGCTACAAGTTTGGAAGTATCAACGTCAATACCTTGGAGAAGCTATGTAATACCAGTAGCAGTCAGTGAGAATTGTCCCATGAAAATTATACTGTTGGGAGTTAATATTAGCAGGTTTACAGAGCAAGGGTCATCTTGTTTGGCCTAACAATGTTTCTGGAGGGTGTCAAGAGGGATGTGTAAATTGTACTGCTTGGTGACACCAGAGGACTCAGCCTGAACCAAATTGAAGGTGATATTCACCTCCTACAGGAAGTTGTTGATAACCATGGCAAGAAGCTACAATTCTTTTGGCAGTGCAGAGATGTATTGCTTCTCTTCAAAGTAGCCACAGACAGTGGATTGGTTTGCAAGCAGCCATTTCAGCACCTACAGTTTTAACACAAGCACGGTAAGCCAAACTGACTGTGAAACTGTAAAACAATGATACTTTTGACACAGACATCCACCAAACATTAATGTAGTAAAGGCATTTGCTTCTCATTGTCAAGACTTACAAAAGAAAGGAAAAGGATCAAAAAAATAAGAAAACAGGAAGATGAAGTATAAAAGAATAATTGATGACCAACTTGAACTTGATGACTAGCCTCATTCCCATTCGCTGATTTGTGGAGAGTCATCAAGAATAACAACAAATTTCCATAGGCTGATCAGTGAAGAGTCATCAGAATAATTTCCCATTGGCTAATCTGTGAAAGGTCATCAAAGTAAGAATGGAACCAAATCCCCATTGGCTGTTTTCATGAAGAGTCACAAAAATAAGAATAGAACAATATCCCATTGGCTGCTTTTGTGAAGAATCATCAGAATATATAAAACAGAACATAAAGTACTGAATTTTCTGGAACATGCGGATATAAGGTATTATTGTAGTCCTAGCACTCATTCACCAAATTAAAGTATCTTGTTGCTGCAGCCAGCCAATGATGGTAGTCAAAATCAGCCTGAATGGGTTTTGACTCTTGTCTGCAATCGAATGCAGTGCAGCCTTGATGACAAGGTCAAGCTGATGAGCTAGGCACCATACTCGGTAGAACGTATGGTTGGTGAAAGCATTAAGCTGCATGGTGAATCCAACACTGGCCCCCATCATGTTTGGCGCCCCATCTGTGCTTGAACTGACAATCTTCCCTTTCCAACCTGGACACATTACTTTGAACACTTTGGTAAAGAAGTTGTACATAGACTCTCCAGTGTATGACACTTCAAACAATGGTATCACCAGTAAGTAAAACTATAGAAGATTGTCAGCAGCCTCCACACCCAGAAATCCAATGTGCACATCAAGATGAGAGTTTCCAAAGTTACCGGAGGACATATTTGTTGCAACTGTGAATGCCCACAAGTTTGACATCAGGTCTGCAAGAATCTGCAAGCTGACAGCACAGACAATCCTAGCTAAGCATGATGCCTTTCCAGGTGAAATGCAGCTGGTCTTCAAGGCAGAACCAAGCCAGTTGCAGTTCTCATGCACCACTTGTGAGATCTGCTGGAAAGAGAGCCCAGCAGTAAGCAAAGACACAACGTACTCAAACAGCAGCAGGTTTGAGATTGCCACCTGGCAAAAGAATACAGCCTTTGACGAATTGTCTTTGGTTGAGCGCTGGGCTTGGAATGCACTCATTCCACAATCATCACATTATTGTTCACTGTAATCAACATTGCCAGGTGCTTTGGCCGCTTTCATCAAAACCTCTTGAACGACAACTTTGATGATGCCCTTGTCAATTATATAAATTCTTTCTTTGCCAACCACCATACTGCACTTCTCAAAAAATGAACTAAGAGTTGATTGCTTGAAGAATTGCTTTAAAACTTCAGGCGTTGAGCTTGCTGTCTTCTGCAGCACTGTGTACTCCTTGAACTTCATTAGATGCTGCTCCTGCATATAGCTCCAAATGTTGGTCTGAGCAAAAGATGTGTCAGGATCTGATATGTTTCGCCGTGATCTATTATCAAACTGTGACTCTATGGACTTAATTCGTCTTATATGTGTATTCTTGTAAAGTAAGGTCTTTTAAAGAGTGTTCTCAGTAGTGTGTTCTCATAAGTATGTTCTCATTAGTGTGTTCACATAAGTATGTTCTCATAAGTGTGTTCTCATATGTATGTGCTCTTAAGTAGTATTGTGTTGACAAGATTTATTCTTGGCAACACATGGATAGGGATTTATACATTATTGGCTGTGTGTCTTCTTTGGGTTTCTGGTGATGTTTATTATTGGTTATATGCATAGTCATTAATATATTGATTCCTAACAAGATGTTTTTTTAGTGTTGATGATTTGTCATTCTCTTCCATTTGCATCCATTGGTGTTATTGTCGCCACCTTCACAGCCCAAGCATTCACAAAAGCAACAAACAACAGTTTCTACAATTGCTGTTGTCTTGCTGCAAGATGTCACTCAAAGTCTAAATTCTAACTGAAATGTCCTGGTATGAGTATGACCACTTGGACTGTTACTTACAACTTCCCATGTCTCAGCACATGCCAGATACCTCTAATCAGTTGATATTCAATTGTGCAAGTGGACTACCAACTCATTTAATAAAGTACATTGAGTTGGTATTAATATAGTACATTGTATTATATTAAAGTAATTGTACTTTATTAGAATGGCCTGGTTATCATTTTATTTGAGCTATAAAATATATAAATTAGAAGACTAACTTCTGATCATGCAAGTAACATTAGCAGTCTTGTAAATCAGTCATATAAATATACTATTTATTACAGTTACTGTCCTCCTCTATCTTTTTCCAATCTTTGTTTTGTCTTTTCTACAATTAGATCTTAAAACTGAATCTGTTGAGTTATTTGTTAGGACTGACAGTTTTTCTTGTGTCCACATGGTTTAAGTTCTTTATGTACCAACTTGCTATTGATACTATATTTTTAGACAATGGATATGAAGATAAAAAAATAGTATAGTAACATTTGCTGTATATAACAGGTAAATGTCTTTTTTTACTAAATGCTCCTTCTAAATAATTTTAGACTGTACTGGTACTGCATTTGAGAAATGCTGAATCAAAATATTATCAATTCATATGATTCATTATATCATTGCTGCAATTGAATGATGAACATCTTACTAAGCTTCTTACAGAAAGTGTATAGTGCTAATCGAGTTTTGTACAGCAGTTTAGAATTTGATAGCTGGGTTCTTTGAAACCAGTTACAGGCATGCAAGACAGACCCAACTGTAATGTTGGTACTGTCATGATATAGGAGTACACTCCTTATCTATAATCCTACATATGAAAAAGATCCTTCCAACAATACCCACGTCTTTAACGTCTACACCGTCTTTCATTATTTCATAAAGTATTTTCTTGGTGTTTCCCAAACTGACATCTCTGACAAATACCTGGCAGAGTAACCCCATAATTAAATATCTGGCTGATCCGTGCTTGACATTTACTAATTAAAAACATCTCTCACTCTTCTTTGTTTTTCATTACAATTACCCTGCTACTGTGCAGAGTATCATTGTTAGTTTCAGAGAAGCTTCCTTCCCTTACACATTCAATACATAATTACTGTACTACTTTTTCTTAGTTTGTTGATATTGTCTTGTTTGTTTGCACGTTGTTTTTTCTTACATTTTACAGGTACCTGTGTAAATGCTCTTTTACTCATCTGCAAAAATAAAGTATCGGCGTTTAGCAATGACCATGTTAAATCATTTATGAGTCTTTATGGCATATACTATTTACAAAGGAGGATTTGATCCATTCTATATGTGCCCAACTTGTAGTCAATAGTATGGCTAAGACTCTAATGGATCTGAATTCACCTTTTTTTCTTGTGACTTGTGCTTTCATTGGAGTAATAAGATATGTGCAGAAAAACGAATATCTGAGTCAGCATTAAATACTAAATAATTACAACAATATAACTTGTACATGTGTGGATTGTTTAGGTCTTTAAAATTAAGAAAGTGTTAAATTTAACTTTGAGTATTTTTGAACTTATGATTAAATACTGTAATTTGCAATGTCTTCGTCTCCTTCTGTAATCAGAAGTTAACTTTTGCTCACCGTTTTGATGGAGTATCATGACAAAATCTTCAATTCATTTAGAACTTAAAAATATGGAATTATTTAAATCTGAAGTGTAAATACACGTCAAAACTTTAGCTTCTTTCTACTATAGTTTTCAACGAATGATTTGAGACAGCAGTACATGATTGCACTAAACTGAAAAATATTTACATATAGAACGAATATTTATGCGAATAGACTATTGCATAATTAACAGTTAATGCGTCAAATGTAGTTGTAAAATATTTCATAAAATGTCATGCAGTGGATAACCCACATAAGAATATCATTAAAAGTTATCAACGAATACTCTTCATACTTGATAATAAGGGAGCTACAGTGATAAGAGGATATTGTAAGGTTTAAGCACTGTGCATTCGCATTCTACTATGGCGAGCTTACTGAAAAAACGTTTTTTAAAAACAGTCCATTGATTGTTAGTTTTTTACATTGTAAAGAAGTTGCAGTCTTAAATTTCTTTGCGAAGAGAATATTCTTTAATACTTCTTTCGTGAAATCAATCAATTTGAACTTTACGTTTTTAAAGTAACTCAAGTTGATATTAATCCCCAAAAAATTTAAAATAAGTGAAAAATGGTGCTACTCGAACGTAGTCCAGCGCCTAACTCTGATTCAGTCACAAACGCAGCAAAAACAAAATCCATCAAATCAAGTGATCATTTAATCGCTGGCACTGCTGCAGGAATTGTATCTACTGCAGCTGTATATCCTTTAGATTTAATTAAAACGCGGTATCAAGCCAATGATATTGGAAAATCGCCATATCCGTCAATTCGAGTGGCCTTTTCGAAAATCATAAAAAAGGATGGCTGGCGCTCGCTGTATCAAGGGCTTGGACCAGCCTTGCTTGGAAGTGGTGTGAGTTGGGGTGGGTATTTTTACTTTTACGAAATGATAAAAAGTTCCATGCGCGAGCGAATCTCATATGATGCAAAGCTAGGTGCAGTGCATCATCTTACTTCGGGATTGCTAGCTGGAAATCTGCTCGTCCTATTGACGAATCCTATTTGGCTTGTGAAGACAAGGTTACAGCTCCAAGAAAGTACAGATTTAGTAGTTTACGGTCGACGGCCATACACAGGTCTACGAGATGCTATAGTAACTATAATTCGTGAAGAAGGGCCACTTGCATTATACAAAGGTTCTTTTGCTGCAGCTCTTTTGAGCATGCAAGGCGCCTTGCAGTTTACAGTTTATGAGTGGCTCAAAACTCGAGTACCTCGTGATCTTCAACAAAATCGTCCCATTGAAAGCTTATTGATGGGAGGAAGCAGTAAAATATTTGCTAGCGTGGTATGTTTAAATTTACCTCTTTCTATCGATCATCATCGTCTTGCATTACATTTGTAATTTGAAAAAGTTTGTCATTTTGATTGTCATTGTATGCTGTTGTTATCTATTAATATGATTTTCAAATTTTTTTCCAGAATATCTAAAAAAAACTTCGTTTTTAGCTGCATTTTTGGTTTTATTTCAGGCATGTACATTTCAAATTGAGTTGCAGGCATAAAGTCATTTAGGTCTCTATTAATGTGCTTTGGTCTATTTTAAGCTTCAAGTATGATGTCTAAACAATATATATATTCTCTCAAGTTTTTTTATGTATAATATTTTTTTAGGAATTGATTATTTCATCTCTTAATCTAAAATTTTCTATCTTACCCAAAGAATACACTTTGATTTCTCGTTTGAGCTGTTATTGTAGCTTGTAATACCTTACTTATAGTTTGCATGCCAATTTTGTGCACATTGTTAGATTCATTATTGACTCTTACTTTCTTACACACATTAACTGAAATTCGTCGTCAATTTAGAAATCATATTAATTAAAGACCAGTTAATTGAATGGGAGTTGATTGAGAGATTATTGCACAAAATTAACTCATAAATTTTGTCTTGCATAAAAAGATATTGCTTTTTTTGTAATTTGTGTTTTATACATCTAAAAACTTAACATGATTCAAAATGTTTGTGATGCATATTTTATTGCAAAATCTTTTATAGAAAGGATTGAAGAAAACTATTGTAACTTTTTTGTCACTAAAAATGATATTGATGAATAATTTCAATGCCTGGTTTACGAAAAACTTAAAACATTTCATCCACTATGTGAATCTCATGTCCGATGCAAAATTGATGTCTAGTATTAATTAGCAATCAATTGTATCATGTAAAACTCTACCTCTATATTATGGTAAACTGAATAATTATTTCCTTCATTATTATCAAATCGCATTCAAGACAAACATGCCCGATTCTCAATATCAGAAAATAAGTATATTTTATTAATTTTATGTTTGCTAGCTGGTGTTTTAGACAGGCAAGAATTGTGCTTAATGGTTTTGAAAGTAGTATTTGGTGAGAGGATAAAAATATCTTTTGCATTGGTAGATAAACATAACCTTTGTCCAATAAAACTTGAAGGTGCACCTAATTCTTGGCCAATCGAAACCTGGATTTTAATAAGTTTTGATAAAAGGCAATGGAAAAACATGGAAATATATTTTGAGAAGGGTAAATAAGCATAACCCATGTCCGATCAGAACCTAACTCTCAGATGTTGAATCAATTAATTATTTCCATTTTCCTCTTATTTGTATGATACAGATTACATATCCATATCAAGTCATAAAAACACGACTGCAAGATCGGTCACAGCACACCGGATCAGGGACTGAAAGTGCAAAAAGAGTGAATAAGTACAAGAATACTTTTAATTGCGCAAAACTCATATGGCAGAATGAGGGATTGTACGGATTCTTCCGTGGCAGCATACCCTATGCATTACGTGCTGCCCCTGCCTCTGCCATTACATTTGTCGTATACGAGGAAGTGATGAGGTACCAAAAGAGGTAATCAACTCTTCCTAATAACTCATACATTTTTTTGTCAATTTTGTCCTGCTGATTCTTGCAATTTTAGAAAATATGCTTAAGTGGTTTATGTCATGGATTACATAGCAATATCTGCATCATATCTGATTGTATATGCTTGTAAATATTTTTTGCATCATTCACGCTGAACTATCATAGTGAATGCATACAGTGTCACCAATTTTACTCTTCTGATTAGTTGATTCCTAACGTGATCACTAATAATCTTTGCTATCTCCTCTCTACTCTGAGTGTTTGACACCGTTATAACAGTAAATAATAACAAGGAATTGTGTATAATCAGTTATTTAAATCCATGTAAAATTAAGCGAACATTTTGAAGTGTATGTTTATTTAACATTCATTTACATTTGTTACTCTCATCAAGTGTGCTTAACAAGTTAACTGTAAATCTTTGTAAAATGTATTAACAGGGGTTCAACATGAGTTTCTTGCACAACGCATCAAATTATATGGTAACTTTTAGAGTATTCATTGAATAAAATGAGATAAAGCATGCATGTGGAGTATACCCTTCTTCCTCTAATGATTCAATGTCTATAATCCAGAAATGATGAATGCACAAATTATTCTTCCTGATTTGCCTGAAGGCAGATAAATGCCCACTATGAAGAAGGTTTGGTTAAACTGGCGCATTTTTTAGGGCATTCTACCAATCATCTTAAAAGCATAGTCGTATTTCAATATTAGTCGTATGTATTGGAATATTCATACCATTCAAAAGATTATAAATGGTATCAAGGATAATAGTTATAAAATGCAATTTTTCCTAGTCCAATTATTGCAGTATCATTTATCAAATGCTATTATATTGCAATATTGCATTTTGAAATAAATATTTTTTTCAATTAATTTCAATCGAATATTTAGAGAGTTTGCTTTGAAGGCAGTGTATAATCGTTAACAAAGTTTTCTGGAACAAATACGCGTGTCGACATCTGAATATTGTAACATATTGATGATGAATGAAAGAAAAGATGGATAATTCAATTGAAAGTTCTACAAGCTCATTATGTAGCAGTTCAGACCCAATGAAAAAGTTGAAGTTTATTCATCACTTATTGAATATATTGTTAAATATAATAAAATATAATTTGTAAAGATGCAATCATTCACTGTACAATGCAAGGAAATAAGCATGCACTAGAAGCTGTCTCTGCAATTGACAAGAATGCAACGAAGAAAATACAAAATGGACAATAATCAGTTCAGAAACATACATTTACTACTTGCATTGATAGAAATGAGGATACTCTATCAACACAACAGCAGAAACACATGCAGCCCTGCAATACAGTTCAGAAAACCCCATAACCTCCTGTGGTACATTAGAAAGCAGCCCAAATATTCTGAATGTTTAAATCTTTTTGAATCTTATAATTGTACAAATCCTCTCAAATCTTGTACTGCAGCTACAAATGGAATTAACACTTTGAGAAGTTAATTCCAAACAAAAAGATGCTTTGTATAAGAAACTTTGCAAGATAACTTATGATATGAGTCATTTGAAAACCTAGATACAACAATTATGATAGAAGAAATTTTACTGTTAACATATGCAATATAGTAATTGGGTTGATAGCAGCTGTGCAAGTAGCTCTGAATAAAGAGTATAAAAACTGCATGTAGGAAATGTTTTTATAATTGTCAAACTTCTAGTATACTTCTAGAAAGTCTTGTATTTATCTTAGCTATTTTTGAGTTTATATTATGCAAGCTTGTCTATTGTTAGTTTCTGATAGCTGAAATAAAATCACCTTTGACAAAAGTATGAATTTTTTTTGCATTCCAACCTGTTAGGCATCAGTTAGCTGTATATTAACCAATCATTTTAATCAATTGAGACGATTTTCTATACACAACATGTATAGTTATGTAATCACTTGACACCTCATATATGCATTAAACATATATCAACATAGATATTTGCATGTTTCTAACTAGTAGTATTTATAAACTAGCAGTGTTTAATAGCAATTAGCATTTAACTACAAATAAATTTTTAACGTGTGTTACTGTCTAACAATCAATAGTGTTTGGCTACTTGAGGCACTTAATATTAAAGGTTAACAAAAAGTAAAGCTAAACACCTAGGATAAATTGACAGCCAGAGTATTTAGCATTTATTTGCCTGTTACAATTAGCCGTAATCATGAATTACTATTGCTAAACTTATAATTTTTAACTACTACAGATGTTTTAAGATGTAAAAATTTAAAAACCAGCAGTACATGGCAACTAGTTGTATTTAGATGTCAGTAGTATTTTTTAAGGTGTAGTATCAAACATTAGCAGTACTTGATAATTAGAAGTATTTCAAAACCAACGTACTTAAAAGTAGTACTTAACAATTTTTTGTATTATAATAACCAACAGTATTTTAAGACTAGTTTGTCAAAAGCAAGTACTTTTGAAAAACCAATTTATTAGCAAAAACCAGCAGCTTTCAAAATCCAATATAAACATGAATTATGGCTACCTCTTTGAGAGCTCATAAGACAAAAATTATCGTTGCCAGTGCCTTATTGGTGAGAATCTAGTAGACGTAAGAGAAGGTATTAAAATTAAATTTTTGCCAACGATAAAAATTTGTAAATCATAGTAATTTCAGATGATTTCTCTAATACAAACTAATTCAATATGAATATATATAGTAAATAAATTGATACAGTCTGAGGGAAAACTTTAGAAATATAAGTATTTTTTAAAATTGCTCTTGCACCTTCAAGAAATCTCCTAGCTTCTCTAGACCAATCAGAAGCAGTTTCAGAAATTATAGCCTCTGGTTGGCCAAAATTGACTGGTGCAAGTTTAGATGCTGTTAATTGCAATCGTCCTACACTCTCTAGCTCCATTAAATTTTCTTCTAAATCTGTAAATACATATTTATAATTGCAGTATATACTTGTGAGCACTTGAAAATAAAAAGGCGTTCACAAAAACAGAACATAAATATATATATATATATATAGATACTTAAAAACTAAATTACTTACAAAGTTTAAACTTTCAATGTTACAAATTTGCTTTTATCAAATAACAGAGATTAATGTGCAACATTTGCTTCAGGTTTTGGAAAGCAACAAAGAAATTGATGGTTCTTATAAATTCATTCTACCTACTTTTCACTGCAAGACAAAAGGAATTATTTACCTTTTTGAAATGCTTCAGCATCTAGTGACCAACCAGCAGCAGAACTGGAAAAATCTACAACATAGTTACTGTTAGTTGAAATCTGTAAAAGTTCTCTCATGTGCATCTCATCAAAGATGTCCTGTACTTTAATATCCTATGTAAACTAAAAAATAATGATGTATAGTATCTATTGTATGTATGCATATTTGTACAGGTATGGGATAAAAGTAATTACCAGTTCTAAAGAATCTCTATTATTATATCGACGCTCTTCTAATTCAGCCTTCAAGCAACTATTTTCATTGGTAAGATATCGAATGTAAGACTTCATATGTGCATTTTCATCACTAGCATTGACTACTTTAAACTCCACGCGTGCATTTTCATTGGTAAGATTGTCCACATTAAACTTTAAATGGCTATTTTCTGCTTGAAGTCCTTCACACTTTGCCTGAAGCTTTTCATTTTTTTGCTCGAGTATATTTGCGTGCTGTTGAATTTTGATTTCATAGTTGCTAAGGTCTTGAATTTTTCCTTTCAATTCTGTACAAAAAAGATATAAAGTAAATTAGATACAATATACTCTCATAACGCAAATTAACTTGTTATATTCAAACTTGGGACAGTATGGTGTTTTGCTTTCTTGTTGTACAGAGAACATTACAAAAATTTTTTGTTATGTTCAAAGTAAATTACTGTATTTAACCATCTATTCTTCAATTATTCATTTTGAAATCTAACCCTGATAAGAATGTAAAATTGATACTATTACTACAAGCATAGAACTTATTATTAATTTATAGTTGAATAAATGTTTTGGTAGAGTGCATGAAATGATCATCTTATTGACATAATATCATACCTCAAACTTTGCATTCATAGCTCAAAATCAAAGCTCTTAGACCTTCAATTTGTCGATTTGTATGATCTTTCTCTGTTTTTTCCAATACACAAGATGAGCCATCGCCCTTTTATTTTGCTCCTGTTCAAAAGCGAATGTTTCATTAAGCTGCTGCATTGCCTATGAAAAAGAGGAAAAAATTTTCATTTTAAAGTGAGCAACACAGGTTATACATATAAAATTTACCTCGAACTTACGGTGTAAAATGTGTTCTGCTGACATCAAATCCGATATTTTTTCTTTTAAACTAGCTATCTCAAGTTCATATTTGGCCGGGAAAAAAGCTTTAGCCAGTTTGTTATACGTTTCCTGGAAAAAAAATATTGACTTCAATAGTTCACTTTACCTCAAATAAATCTATCGGATCATCAAATTGAATTGTTGTGTCATAAATTCATTTTACTTTACTTACAAATATTACACATAAGTTGACACTTGTTTGAGATAAATTTGCCGTATATGCTGTATTGGCAAAGTTTTTCAAGGACCAAATTTTAGCAAATAACATATTTTAGACAATGAGAAATGTGATTAAATACCGCTTCTAACCTTTATTATTTTAGGAATTTTTATCCATTTTTCCCACGCCACTACACCAAAAAGAGTGGTATGAAGAGATCCAAGTGCAACCTGCTTGTTCAAACTTGGTATATCCACGTATATGAAATATAGCCACTCAAAAGCTATGTACACAATAAGGACCTGCACAGTTTAGTGGTTACAAACGAAATGAAAAAATTAAATAGTTTTAAGAAAAATAAATTCGTTGCTAAGTTCTTCTTTAAAGAATTTCAAGATAGTAAACAAACATTTCAACCGAAAGATTTAAAAGTGTTGTTAGCAATAATAAATATATTTGCAAGAAAAATAGTGCTTACCGTTAGAAAGCAATAAAAATAACAACCTTGCCTAGTTGAAAAGTAATGGAAAATTTCAATTTCCTTTGTAACAATGAAAACCAGCAAAAAAAGCAAATTTTCAACTGCAAAGACAGATATAATATTAATCAGTTTGATGATATAAGATGAATGTAACAAAGTAGATTTTCTGCACCAGATTTTAGGATATAGCACCACCCAAAGAGAACAAAATACAATCCAAACATTCGCTCCACAATATGCATGTTAATTATTATAAATGCTGTACAACTTGTCTGTCGCAAATTGGTGTCATGTTTGACACGATTTGTATTTGTAAATGTATCTTGACATTTTTTTGAAAAATCTTTCGAAAAAAGAAGAATCAAGAACTTTAACTGGTTAAAATGAGAATAAATGGACCAATAGAAAGTTGAATTTGGTTAAAATCATCTTGAATGCAAGTTGTCACTTCAGCGGCTCTAGTGCAAATTTACCAAGATCTCAAAAAATATCATTGCAATATTTCCAAATTTATTCCTAAGACTCTGTAAAAGCGAGTTAAAAGATTTGTTGAGTAATACTTGTTGGCTTGATGCGGAATGTAATAATAAGTATGCTAATAATATGACGATAATAAACACAAAATGTGCAGCAGAAAAGTTAAGTTTCTTTCAATTTTATCAACTTTTTTTGACAACTTTTCTTTATGATAATACTAATAGTAGCTTTTGGCAGCATTTCTTTGCCTTTTGCACATATCTAGCACAGTATTTACAATTTCTCTTGAATCGTCAAACCATTTTGTACTCTTGTCTGATTGTGATAAATTTGATGAGCTTTGGAAACACTCAACATTTTTTTTGAAAACACTGTGCTCTGAATATTCTGACATCAACCCAGAAATAGACATTTAGAAGTCCATCCGTAAATTATGCAAAAAATATAAATACTTATAGTCAATCAATTACAATGTTGTCATTAACAAGTTAAAAAAAAATATTATTGTTACTAAAACTGTCTGTACTTGTCACTATTATGCTATTAAATTCTTAAACATGTTTTATAATTTGATTTCTACAGATAACTTCAGACTATTGTCAAACAAACTTCAGTAGTCTAACTCTTGTGAAGATAAAACCTCTTGTACTTTTTTGCTGCACATCAAGCAGCAGCATAGCTTGGCAAACAACCAAAACTATGCTTTTACTATTTGACTTACATCAACCTTTTTTGAGGTTGAAGACTTGCCAATTTCAGTGGTAATTCAGCATAAAAAATTACATAGAAACTACATATTGATGCCAGTTATCTTGCTTCCAAGTTAATATGCAATAAGCAGTGTATCCAAAGCTGAAGTTGGTTCATTTGTCAGTTGGTGCACTACAAAAGTAATTTTTTTATTTTTATTGCCATACTGGGTTGATCAAAGGTAGGGTGGTCCTTGTCATTGATCAAAGTCTGGATGAAATTGAAGCTTTGTCTATACTTGTAAAAATTATAACCTGTTAGCTTTACACAATGTGTAGAATTAGGTATTTTTATTTTCCAACATCAGTAAAGTCAAAAATGTAATGGTCAATGACAAAATAGTTAACTTAAGGTGATTTTATTATTGTGTTTAAAACTTTTGGCAAACATAAATTTAATGCAGTTCTGGAGCAATATTGAACTTTGATATCTTTGTAAATAGCTGCAGCAGTAAATGAACTGCTAACACATTTGAGCACATTTTGCTAGCCAGTCTCTAAGAGTACTTCATTGAAAGTGGTGCTAGCATTTCTATTGCCATCTGTTTACACTTCTAGTTTGCAGTTGGTTAATTAATTTTGAGAAGCAAATATTCTTCAGTGAATAGCAAAATAAAAAAAAATTTAAAAATTCACTATATTTCTTGTGATGACTAGTACTTTGCAATACATTTTAACTGTATTTCAAGAATTTTTAGCATGAAATTTATTTATTTTTGTTTGATACTAATTTGGTCTTTGCAAATGATAAATTGAGTTTGTAAACTTTTTATATTCTCAGGTTCATTGCAACACATAAAAGAGTAAAACCTATTTTTGTTTTGGCCTGTAGTAATGAAACAACAAAACTGTAGCAACAGAAAAGGTATAAAGTGAGTCAATATGAAACAGAAATGCTTAATTTTTGCCCTTTTTGTCTAGCTGTAATACTTATAATCCAGACTAAAGATAAATCATTTTAGGTTTATTTAGTGCAAATAGAAACAAACATAAGTAGAACAGCAAGTTGTTAAAATGAAAATTAATTATTTTCTATCTTGTTTTAGCTCTAGTTCATTTATAAGTTTTATCATTTTATTTGTTCTTGGACTTTTTAATGCATTCAAAGCGCAAAAAAAAAGAATATCTGTTGCATTTTTTCAAGGCAGTAACAAAAATCACAGAAAATGTATTTCTGTACAAAGCTGAAAAAAAGCAGAAAATGTACTTGTTGCAGTTTCAAAGACATATTTACGCATAGCACTGGTTATTATTGATCAGAAATGAACTATTTTTGATTGCCAACAAGTGAGTACAACTTGGTAGAATACTTGCAAATAGACGGTGAAACAGACAACTGATCTAGATTATAGTTAAGAGTCTTGAGATGAAACAACTACAGATTTTGATGTTATGTACTGTTTTGTTTTGCATTGATTTACAACCTGCTTTATTAAGAGCAGGGTTTTTTATTCAATATTTAAACAGAAAAGTATGCAAGTTCACAGCAGTACATTATCAGAATACTGGAACTTTCAGTATACCACGTCTAACACCAATACTACTCTTGAATAGCTTACAATATTTACACCTAGAAATAAATTTAGTGTAAGTCATGCAGTTTTTGCAGCAAGATAGCCACTCTCTAATTTTGTTAAAAGGATGTTAGGGATTAACCGGTTAACGGTTAATCCTATATTTTTGTTAGCTGTGTCATTGCTTCTGTTCTCAGTTTAAGAATTCTGACTGCTAACATCATGTTCTCACTTTAGCCAATGGAATAGTGCCACAGTGCAATTACTACTGGTCCATCACATAATTGAATAATTGTCTGTATTGCATTGCTAGAAATCACTTCTAGCAATGCAGTAATATATACTGTATGACTTATGTCTAAATGTCTGTTTGTATTACAAATGAGCAATAAGAAAAAAAGTAAAGAATATATTTGATAAAATTGCTTGCCTTTTTTTCATTTCAAAAGCTTTCATAGTCAAATGAACTAGTTGAAACCTGTATATAGGCAAAAATGTTTTGCCTTCAAAGCAAACAAAGATAGTGAGTTTCTTAAAGAGAGTAATGCTTCAGGGCTGTTGCTATTTTTTCGTTAGATTATATTTAGCAAAACAATACATTACTAGACCTCTTGCTATATGGTCTTCACTACAAGATTGTAATTACTGAACTGTGATTACCTTGACCATACTGGTGCGGGATCATTCCAAAAGTGATGTTAATTGACGGAATAATTACAATGTTAATGTTGTGGGAATATTACGGAATCATGTTTATTGCCACATTATTATTACTGGACAACATCCCTAGAAATGTTCCAGCAACCTCGCTTTGTATTAATCAATGGTATTGTAAACTGGTTTGTAATATGACTTGAAAGAGCTATTTCATAAATTCATTACCACTGGCCTTTTTTTATCTAAATGGATTTATACCATCAAGGTAGTCAAGAAACTTCCACCAATTTTCTCTTTTGACTTTGACGCTCTTGTTCAAAAGATAACAAAAATTTGTTAAAAATAATATTAAATTAGTGTGTCGAAAAATAAAAAAATATCATTATTGCTATGCACATGTCCAGAAAACTAGACTTAGATGCTCGTGTTGTGCATACATTTTAATTTTGAACCGAATTTAGGACCATTTGTTGAAGCCGTTATGGTTGACATGGGGATATATGGAAAGAGTTGAGCCCGAAAATGTCGTAAGTGAATCTGTATGTTTTCTTAGCAAAGCTGAATATTTTTTTTCAGCTGATCGAATGTTTATCAAAATATTGATGGATGTGGGGTTTCCTATGGTAACTATTGAGCCATTAAACTTTTCTGTGCAATGATCTATTGTTTGACATTACGGCAGTCTTTTGAGAGTAGGATATTCTTATTGGATCAGTCCCAATGTAATGAAAAAGAGCACTAGAAACTAACATTTTTAGTAATATTAAAGCATATTATGTAAAAATCAAGAATTAGGTATACAAGGCAAGCATGTGAGAAGCCTTCGCGTTCCGAAACATAGCAAAAAATGCATTTTGACAGATGTCTTTTTCTTCAACAATGAAGAGCACTAGGCATCGTTATACAAATCCAACCTTGGCTTATAATGAAAAAAAGTCATAGGGTATCAAATTCAACTTTAGATTTTCAAGTATAACTAACTAAATTGTTAATCGAATAAATTTGTTATATCCGAAGTCTATTGTATACAGAGCCTCCATGAATGAAATTTACAAGCTACAATAAAGTCTATTTAAATTAGCTGAGCCGGGACCTTCAAGACTGGGCATTGTTATTTGTTTTGAGGGGTTATCAAGTAACATGGTATTGATTTTGAAGCGTTTTCGAAAAAATCAGTAAAAATCGATCACACTGTGCCAAATGTAATCAACCTATTATTGAAATAAATATGTACGTAATCAAACCTTTGAGGTCCTAATTCAAGGATATTATCTAGCAAGATGTTCTAGAGATTTTTACATTGCTGTTACCAGGCGCATCGAGAGTTCTTCCACGCTTTAACGAAAGAACAGGATCAATACTATATTTTTTTCCAGCAGCAGCGTCGATGTGTAGTCTATATCCTAACTTAGTGATTTCAGCTGCTTTGAAGTCATCGATTATGACATCTGAAAGTAAATTCATCAACTGAATACGACCGACTAGTTTATTCAAGGCTGCCGCTAGCCCAAATATGTCTTGAACCTTTTTTCTCAATAATAATTAAGGCGAATGAAAATAAAGTTATGTGTAAATGGTAAAGCAATAGAAGAAATATATTTGAATTTATTGATTTCTTGTATATTTTTACATTCATAAATTATCAATCCATAATTTCAAATTACAATAATTTGAATATTGCGCTTTTGAAAAGGGTCCATCATATTTACCACAAATATCATTTTGATAGTAAATATAGAAAGTACAAATGGCCGAAAGTGATTCCAACAAACGACTTCTTTTATATATAATTTATTCCAGCAGTAATAAATTCATTTTAATACGTACACGAAGTTCGTTTAACTGGCTTTGCATAAATGATTTTCAATGCTTCATGATTCATACTGCGAATAGTTCCATGAAAATAGGGATTTGAGCTTTTAAACTGATCATTGCAAATATTTGGGAGATCCATTAATTATTAAATATGTACAATCATACCTTATAATCAGGGTCTAACCTCTGGGCCCACTCTACAAAGTCTGTGGGACTTCTAGAATGAACTTTTTTCTTTAGAGATTTACTTAGATTGCATGCCGAATGCTTTAAAAGTTGAGCGGTGATTTCAGAAACTCCCAAGAAATCTAATACGTCTGATGATAGTAGAGCAACTGTAGCAGGAGTATAAACAGCTTCATTTCTTAGAAGTGTCGACAACGCACGTACCCCTTCCTCATCAGTTGACTCCCCAAGAGAATTCTTGAGCCAGTTTTCTAACCAGAAATTCATTCATAAGATTGCCTATGATCAACATGTAAATATCAATATTTCCACCATTTTCTAGTGTGTTCGAAATATATATTGCCACGTGTCAATAAAATCGGAACTCTTCGAATTTCTTATCTTCATCGAATATAGTCGACTTCATTTTAGTTTGTTCAGCAATATCAACATCATCATGTCCTTCACACATTTGCATTCATTCATTGACACAATATTTATTATTTAAATCCGTTTCCAGCTGCCTCGGGCATGAATATACAGAAGCTGGCACTGAAACTTTCACGATAATACGGATGCTTTCGAGAATATTTTTTATTCTATTTTTTCTATGTCCCACATTATTGAAAGCGTTTTTCATATCAACGCCGATGCAACATCTTTCAGGATTGGACCGCACTCATCAATTTCAAGGTTTTTGAAAAAACTTATACGCATTATTCAAATTTTTGTTAACTCTTGGAATTAATCGCTAATTTAGTGCTCGCAGAATGTTAATTTCGACAAAAATTAACGATATGACTGGACAAAAAAACGCAGTGATGGTAACAAACAGAGAGGCTCACAACTTTATTTCGATTTCATCACCTTGTATTGAAATTTAATTATAATTTTATCAAGTCCTATTAAACAGTAGCGCATATTCATCAACCCCAGTTTGAATTATATAAAATGATATTATTTGAATTATTTGTTATTTATTCAAAGTAGAATTCCTTACGTTTACTATCTATTTGAATAAATTAAGAAGCACTTTAAGAATGAATACTGTCCTCTACAAGTTTTATCATACATTAATCCCATCATAGTGATTTGGCTACCAGAGCTTTAGGCTGTATTTGAAATTTTAATTTGATTCTTTTACCAAAATAATTTTTTCTGGTATCAGTAAAATCTTGGTGATGAGTTTTGTGTATAGCTACAACTCAGAGAGAAATTTTTGACTACCGAACAATTTCATTTCCGAATTTTTAATTCAAATGAAAAATCACATTTAATATTTACTGAAATGGAAAATAAGATTAAATTTTTGTTTAACTTTTTCACAGATTATAAATTGCATTATCATTTTTTCTCCTAATGCACTTGAAGAATCTTCTCTATTTCCATTAGAATAACAAATTTGATTGGTAGAAGTCTAGTCTAGCATACAGTCTTCTTGATTTTTCTAATCACGTTTCAAATAAAACCATTGGTGAAAGGCTTTATTGGTTTTACTTAAAATGAAAATAAGATTGCCTTAAAGGATTTAGATGGAATTAGAATTGGTTTTTTCTCCCCTTTTAAAGACATTTTTCACAAATTTTCCCGCTGTAATTTTTTGAAACTCTTAACAATCCAAAAAGAAATTCTAAATATCTAACTCATATTATGATTATTTGATCGTTGAGCATATAAATGTGAAGACAACAGAGAAAGAAGGTAGGAAAATATATAGTGATATTAAAGATTTAAGAGTACATTTATTCTTCAGCTTAGAATTGTTCTAGAAGCTTTTATAAATGCGCATTCAACTGATAGCTACTATAGTGGTTTGTATACTGTACTAGAATGCATCAATATAACCAAATACATCGATAGAAATGGCAGGATATCTTTACATATCATATCTAAATCACAGGGCTTCGTACCGCTAAAGTTCATTTCTCGAATAGCATTTTCAAAGCACATGTGAGATCTGATCATCGATCGACTATTTGTATGGCTGATATTGATAAGGGTGGATTTGAATCTGGGGGATCTTCTTCTAAGTCTAGAGTGCTTGTAAAAGATAAAATCAAAGAGCAAGTCGGAGATAAGCTACAGCGAAAAGAACAAGTCGATAAAGAAAAGTGGTGGCGAGTCATTCTACACGATGATGATATTCATAGCTTCGATTATGTTACATTAAGTATAACAAAGGTACTTTTCACAATATCAGCTCTTTTAGATGACATACGCTGGTCAATTTACATTAAATAGCGCTTTGGTATGTAAAAATCATTATTTTCCAACAGCTATTAAAATAATTTTGAGCATATAACAGCTGAGATCATGTATCAACTCAATCAATGATTATTTTATACTTTCTAGTCTCATGAGCTCTGTTATGTAAAGTATAGGATGGTTTTTTATTCATTTAACAATATCAAGACCTAAATTTAGACACTCTCTAGCTTTTTCTTCTTAAATTTCCTCCCTTCTCTCCTCTCCAGGTAAATATATTCAACTCAATTTCCTTTGCTAAAAAAAAACTTTTGAAATTAGTCAAATCATGTTGAACATTTTCAACTTTTTGTCCCTTTTTTATGCGAGTGGTTAAAATTTTTAGGCATTAATAGGATGTAGATAATGGCTTTTTTGCACACATTAATCAGCCCATTAGTGATTTTTTAATAACATGGGTAAAAATTCAAGTGTTCTTCTTAGAGCTGATTCTTATATTTTTTTTAGTGTGCACAAAATCAGTGGGCAAACGGAATAGCGCGGTGCTCTTGCTAACTGCATCAGGGGTGCTAGTTGAGAGAATCTTACTATATGTAACATGGTTTAACTTTTCTTGTTGTAGGTTGTAAAGAAATTGACAATGAAAATAGCGTATCAAATAACAATGGAGACTCATAAAGCGGGTCGAGCAACAGTCACCCAGGCTTGGAAATCGCAAGCTGAGAGGTACTGTCTAGGCCTGCAGCAGTGTGGTCTCACGGCATCTATTGCTCCTGATTCGAAATTTCGAGGAGGAGAGGGGGGTGATGGTGGGGATGATGGGGGCGGTGGCCCTAGTGAAGGGGGGTAAATGTACCCCAAAATATTTGCTTCTTGTTTTGTTTGCAATCAGTCAATATTTTTTTTTAAAAGTTCAATGGATTAGAAAAAGATGAATTTCCTTGCTAAACAACTAAACGAAATCAAACTTACGTTATATTTCTGGATGGTTTTGTATTAAAAATTTTACTTCATTCTTTGAAAAATTCGTTTTTACCTTTTTTAAATTAGTTGGTAAATTTCAACCTTTTTGGTTATCTCAATGATCATCGCCTTCTTTTAACATAATCTTACATGTGCTTCTGAACCTTGAAAGATTCAACTTAACATTACTTTAATGGCATTAACTTGATCTTGCAGTATTGGCGACATTTTGAACCCATACATTCTTTAATACAGCAGTTACCTGAGTCTAGAATTACTTAAAACAGACTTTCGATAAAAATTTGTTATAAACATTTTAAACTTGTTTTAACACTTGCTCCATGCAACACGGATACTTTTTTCAAAGCAATTATGGAGATAAATTCTTGTACATACTGTGGACTTGGTCCCAACCAATAGTAACGGCAAATCCGAGGACAGTTCCTAAAGAACCAACTTGATTGTAACATTATACGATCACAGCTATTCACTATTTATTAATGATATTTTCTCTGATGGCTAATAGAAGAGTCCAAATACAATTCAGCCAATCAGCGGAAACTGCAATTTTCGAGGCCAACTTTAATGAACTAAATCAACTCAGATGCTGATCTGCATTTGGACAGTTTATACAAATCAAGTTATCACTTTACTATAGATGTTAGATTATTTCGTTCTATTGGTTGGGTAAAGGCCCAAAATAAATAAATAATTGATCTCCTGCCAACTGACTTCTTAAAGAGTTTTGAAATATTTGCATGAACACAGTTCTTCAAGGTAAAGTCTGCCAGTTGATAACTTGAAGTGGATTATGTAGGAATTTGGGGTTGTCCTGAAGCTAGAAATTAACTCCCTTAGGGATTAATTCTATTTTTACAGCTATGGTCAGTTTTCATTTAGGATGTTCCAAGTAAATTGGCTGCACAGATGCCAGTAGGGTTACATATTTTGTTGTGTTTGCAGAGTTAGCTCACTTCTATCAACACAATCAGTGTATGATAAATATACACATTTCTGCCACAGTTTCTTGTGCTTTGTTGTATTTCATGTTTCTAACACCTGATGATCCGATATAAGTAAAAAGCGATTCCAATGATGAAAAATGCAAGTTAGTATGTTGCAAAATTTATTGAGCACCTAATGCTGCACTTTTTGACCAAACAATCAAACAGGAAATTTAATAATGACTTGGAGTTTGAAACAATGATTTAAAGTTCCAGTGGAATTAGTTAGACATATAAAATCAATGTAAACAAAAAACAAAAATATCATCAATGGGTGGTTGAACCAATCAACTGTGGACTTGACCCCAGTTGTCCTGCATTATTTGATTGCATGATTGAAAATGCATTATCATTCTTTTTGAACAATATAAATTTGCTGTTACAAGAATGAAGCTTCTACAGAACAAATAAATTTCATACATTTTTCTAAAATCAAATCAGATTTTTTAAACATTATTATAACTCCTGGACTACATTCATCTGAATTTAAAAGTCTGTACATGAAATGATGCTATCTAGTAAAAGTAACATCAACATTACTTAAAAGTTAGTGTTATTAGATAAGTTACTCTACTATAACTGGGTATGTTACTCAATGGGTACAGTTTCAATGCTACTATTACTGGACATGTACTGTGCAAGAATAGTCTTGACATCACTGTTAGTAGGATATTACTGCACACAATGCTGGCAGATTACTTTGCAAATTACTAGTAGGTTTCTAAACACAATACTAAAAAAGCTACTTGATATGTTACTAGAAATATTTTGAGACTTTTGTTTATTAACTAAAAAAAGGTTCAATCACTTAAATAACCAGAAAATTTTTTCTGGTTATTACTTACAAATATTTTAGATGATGGCTTCTAGCAGAATATTATTGTTTCTGTGAACATTACTGGATGGTTATTTCTGAAACTTTACTGCTATTGAATGGTTATTTCTGGAGGTTTACTATTACCAGATGTGTGTCTGGCCACTAATTACTTTGACATAACACTTACTGGTATGTTGCTGGATCACTTCTGAATCAGATAGACCTACTACTGGAAATGCTACTAGATGAATATAGCCTCAATATTATTCTTACGCAATGCAATGCTTGACAACACCTCTGAAAATGCAGTTGGATTTCATCCAGTAAATTGCAACTTAAAGTAGTAATAATTCTTGCTACCAAAAGGGGCCTAGTACATGCTACAGAAAATGCAAAATTTTCACTCTTTACTAGATGGAGTGGGCATCATGTTCTATAGTGCAGGACACTATTTGTGTGATATTTTATATATGCACTTTTAATCACTACTAAATTTGCTAATTATATCAGATATAAAGTTATTTAGTTTAGTTCAAACTCAAAAGTGCATGAAATTTAGTTTTTATTTATCTCATTGCAACTAGTATTGAGTATTGATAGTCATATTGCAAATTTGACTGAATGATTTCAGTATTCCAGCCATACCAAGCACTCTAAGTGATATACCAAATTTATTAATGGTAATGGGAAAAGTGCATCTATTTGTACAGATTGTATGTTGACACAATAAAGCAGGAAAATTGAAGTACTTTAAAAAGCAGTTTTTGTTAAGATGGAAGAAGAAAGGTACAGTAGTGATATAGTAATTGTACCTGTATTGGATAATGTAGCTAAGTTAAGGTGGTAAAGTCCAATGTATGGCAGAGGATATACAGTAAATGCAAAAAAGGTTTAACAAATTATAAAAATTTTATTTAATTGATCAAGAATAAACATGAACACAAGACTAAACAAATAAACATGCCCCCAGTTAGTTTCTGCAGTATACCCTCTTGAAGTGCCCTTGAAATTGGCTTTCTGCTGAATCTTATTGAATCTTGCAGCATCTTTTGCTCCATAAATAAATGTTATAATTTCCATTGATAAGCTAATGACAATTCTAGAATTATTTATGGAATTCTAAGAAATTATCTTTGGTGGAAATAAAGCGGAGTAAAGTGAAGTGATCAATAACAAGGCTGATTCAAGCAGAATTATAGCTTTGATGACAACTCTGGAATAATATCCTGTTGATTGAAGCAGAGTTTGAAGTTGAATAGAAGATGGTAAAGAAGAGTTTTGAGGGAGCATGATGAAAATAAGGTGAATCTTTTGTCAATTGAACTGATAGCAGAAAATAATCCAAGAGATTTCCAATTAACTATAATAAAGATGATGCGTGGCAAATAGTAGAACAAAGGAGTTATTACTAATTAACTCCCTTAGGGATTAACTGTTTCTATAGCTGCGGTCAGTGCTCATTTGTGACATTCCAAGCAAAATGGCTACACAGATTCTAGTAGGGTTTTATATTTTGTTTTGATGAAATTAGCTCACTTCTATCAACACAATTAGTGCATGATAAATACACATATTTCTGTCACAGTTTCCTGTGCTTAGTTGTGTTTCATGATTCTAACAGGAGTCCATAATGGATTGTGACAAAGGTGTTGACATAAAGGGTTTACATTTAAGGTGCAATAAGGATAAAAGGTGCAATGAAGTAAAAGGGGTAAAAATGCAGGCAAAATATAAGCTAACATAGACAAACATTAGTGGGAATAGTTGAGCAGTTATGCTGTAATAATTTAAAAAGATAGCAGGACCAGCAAGTATCCCAAGAGTTCTATTAAATGAAGTAACCAGTTTCTGTCAATTACATAATCATGCTTTCAAAATATAGATGAACTGATTTGTATTAAATGTGGAATTGAGCCAAATTTAAGCAGTATGGACAAGTGCATGTACTTTGAGACAAATATTGTTAATGATGATCTAAATTCTGCCAAAGAATGAGTAATTTACATTTTAAATGAGGTTCCAAAACATAGAATTTTAGACAAGCAAAGCTCAAAGACAAATATTTAAAACTTTCAGAAGAATATTTCATTTTTAGTTTATACCTCTTTAATCTCATATTTGATGATCATTCAAAGCAGTTTTCATTTTTAATAATGATCAACTTGATAGTGTTAAAGAAGATGAAAAAATACTTTTCCTTTAAGTTTTATTCTAAGCAGGGAAAAAGATGATACTGTCTTTTTCTAGTTTCGTTGTGTGCAAGACTAAAAGTAAAGATTTAAAAAAGTACTTGTTGGCAACTAAATATGTCTTTAAGAAAGATTATCAATAAACCAATTCTATTGTCAAAACAGTCTTATTATGGATATCAATATGCACGTAAGTACTGCAATGCTGAAAATTTCTCACAAGGAACATCTGCCATGCATAAAAGTAAAAATGGATGGAAAAGTACAAGGATTGCTGTCTTTTGCTGACCAGATCTTTCTACCAGAATATGGTTGAAAATCAATTATAGTTGGTTATCAGTTATATTTAAGTGAACTGAAGTCTTACTTCCAACCATGCATGTTAAGCTTTTTCAGTTCTTGTCAGTTAGGAAATTCACTACTCTAGTGCTTGTCAAGACACAATGCAAGAGAAAAATGGCAAGAGAATGGTAATTTGAAGTATAATATTAGTCAACCTGCAAATTGTGAAGACACTTTTCCAAAATGGCACAAACTTAAACAAAAACATTAGAGTATAGTACCATGGTTATAAGGATAAGGGGTTAACCCGTAAGATGGACTAGTTCCTGACAGTACCCAAAATTGTTCTTCTCTTGTATGTTTACCCTGATTATTATGCACTTTTCAAAATTTCCATAAAAGTTATTTATGATATTTCTTTGAAATTGCAAATTTATTCTATAATTTCATATTTTATGCAGCCCATGAAGTACTACCTTCATATGACATTCATAAAATCTTTGCAACTTTTCCATCTCTTCAATTTTTGCCTTATCCGCAATATGTGCTGTCTCACTGGTTTTCCTGATGTGCACTGAGCTTCAAGTAGTTCAAGGCAACTTTCCTCTTTCACATATAATACATTAGTCTTCATATTTTCCATCTTTGCTATGTCAGTTGCTTGTATTAATTGTAATCATTTCACTGTGCAATACTACCTAAGTATCATGCATTTCAAACTTAACTTTTTCAGTTTTTCTAAATAGTCTGGTGGTATTTAGTATTAAGACTTGCTAGTCATACTAACATGTAAACCAAGAAGCAACAGTAAAATAAGTAGTACAAGAATATTACACGAATAACATAATCATAGTATCCTTGTCTCATCTGTTGGTAAGAATGAATCTTTTCAACACCTTACCATTTATTCTATGCTCATACAAGACAAATCAAATCAAACCATAAATATGACTCTCTGAATGAATTGCACATGAACAAACATTGTAATATATAAATGAATCTATTCTAAGAAGAATCACAAGGCAAAAACATATTAGATCCTGGCAAAGTGTTAAGATAAAAGAGAGAGGGTATAGTGATACAATGTATATATACCCAAGAAAGGGGGTGAGGACCAATGTCTGGCAGAGGGCAGACAGCAAATAAAAAGATTTAATAAAATACAAAAGTTTTATTAAACTTGAGAAGAGTGAACATAAACACAAGACTGAACAAATAAACATGTCCCCACTATCTCCTGCGGTATACCCTCTTGAAGTGCCCTTGAAATTGGCTTTCTGTTGAATCTCTCTGCATCTTTTACTCCATAAATAAACATGTTGATTTCCATAGGTAAGCTTGTGACAATTCCAGAATAATTTAAGTAGTTCTGAGGAATTATCTATGGCAGAAATAAAGTGGAGTAAAGTGGAGTAATTGATAATGAAGCCAAAGAAAGCGGGATTACAAGATTGATGACTATCCTGGAATAATATCCAAATAGTTGAAGGCAGAGATTGAAGTATTATGACAGGAGATAGAGCGGAATAGAATAATATCCAATAAGTTGAAGAGGTATTATGACACAGAACATGCGTAGGTGAAAAATGAGCAAAGAAGTTTCCACAGAACCATTAGAAATATGATACGTGGCAAATTGTAGAGGTATAGAACAAATGAGTCCATAAAGGATTGTGACAAAGGTGTTGATATAAAGGTTTTGGCATATAAGGCGCAATTTAGGATAAAAGGCGCAAATAGGTAAAAGAGGCGAAAGGTGAGAGAAAGTGTGGGCAAAATATAGGCGAACATAGAGAAATATTGATGAACATAGTAGAGCAGTTATGCCATAACAATTTAAAGAGATAGTAGGACCGGCAAATATCCTGACACAAAGACAACAGGCTTTCATACCAATAGCCATATAAATAGAAAAAAGAGATTATCTAATGGAAAAAGATATGAAAACTACCTGATAGAAAATGAAATATTATCAGCAATCAGCAAGATACATTCATTAGAAGCATGTTACAGCCTAATATTGCCATTCAAGCACTCTGCCTGAAATGCAGCCTCTAATCTCGATCATCAAGGAAGATGTAGGTGATGCAGTGAATGCAAGTTAATATAAAAAAACACTGACCATAATGCAAAAAAAATTTTGGTTTTCATATTAGTTTTGATAAGCACCATGTCAGGTAAAAAAAGGTGAATTTCATATTTTTTGGCAGTACGGGCTAGGGCTCTTCGCTATCGACAACTACCTTAATTCCAGCAATGTTCTATTATATGAAATCTGCCCTTGCGAAAAATCTAGAATCTGAGTCAAGTGAAACGGTTTTAGTCATTTCTTTTTTAAAAGAATATTTGATTTCGTGAAGCATCGTAAAATAGTTCATATTTTAATTGCGACTTATCTACTATCCGCGGCATCGATGCAGGTTGAGCAATGGATGAAAGATAGAGCTATGAATGATATGGGATCCAAGAAATTAGCAATGTACTACACCAAACAAGAACTGAAGAGATTACGTCGCCTGAAAGACGTAAAATCTACATTAAAAGCGAATCAGAGTAATATACATTCTTGCGCAGCTGCATGTGATGTCAAACTGCGTGAGCATTTTAAATTAAATTCCTTTAATATGGACTTAGAATTTGTTGATTCTGAGAAAAGTTCAGGAAACCGTATAAATGGTGAGAGTACTGCGAAAGATGTAAGTTCTTTGATAAAATTAAGGCATTTAATAAAACTAAGAACAACAAATGAATCTGCCTCAAATAACGTTGCAAAGTTTCGGGCACCTTTGAATGATTCTTCTCAGTCATTATTAACGAACGAATCGCGTATTCTAAGCTGCCAAGCACAAATTCAAAGTGACGCATCATTTCAAACTTCGCGCAGCGATACTACGCCTTTGAGTCTAAATATGAACTCCAGCACTCGTGTTAGAAAAATTTTCCCAAGTATAAATAAAGAAATGAGCAAAATCAAGATATTAAGCCGACAATCAAAATCATCTGGAGCTTATCCCGACAATCAGAGCACTATAAGTATGCTAAAGCCGATAAAGAAAGCTGTTAATACTCCTGAAGCTATTGTTAGGGCTCCGTTCAGTGGAACTATTACTCTAGAAAGGGAATATGGTGAACCTAAGATAATTATTGATTACAGGCACTTATCACAAAATCCGAAGACGGAAGCTGCCATTAAACAGCTACATTTGCGTGTACAAAACAATTGTACGAAAGTAATGAGCATCAGTGCGCTCACATCAGAGCACAAAAATGCATTAAAAATGCTTCGGGATATGTACGAGTGCCCATTATTGTCGTCTACCGTGCCAAAATCGAGCCCTGAAAATCCTTCAAATCTTGTTGATTTGACAAATCTTCAAAATGATAGCCCTTTTTTACCTAAGAATTCACTTGAGGAAAAGGATTTACAAAATGATAGCCCTTTTTTACCTAAGAATTCACTTGAGGAAAAGGATTTACAAGAGAACTTTCTCTGCAGTAAATATTATTCAATCGATTCAAGTAGGGCCTTATATGAAGAATGGTGTAGCGCCTGCCTTGCAGGGAATGGTACATCTTGGTTCTTGAGCAAAAAAGTAGCCACGAATTCCCCAATATCAGATCAAATGAGTTCAATTCCTTCTGATGAACGACCTGGTGTACGAGAATCTTACAAAAAAGAAATTCAAGATCTATCGACTAATTTACTACAGTCATTAGAGATCGAGGGAAACAAAACTGCTAGTAGCTTGGAAAAATCTAGTAAATTGGAGAATTGGGGCAGTGTCTCAGCATATGAGTGTAATGTATCATCTCAATATCGGATGAAATCAAAAAGAGTAGAAAAAACAGCAGTAGAATCATCTACCGAAGTAAAAGAATTAACCACTAAAACAGCAGTGCAGAGTTCAAATTGTTTACAGAATACTCCGACTGCACCTACAGACCTGACAAATGAAAAAAACGACAGCGCAGAAAGTGACAATTCTTTTAACAAACCAAATAACCATGATAATGATGCAGAGGAAATGGTGTACGATGGCAGTCAATATGAGGGCAGTGACTTTGAATCGGATGATGAAGAAAACTGAAAGACTATAATCTGTTAATAATATAATGACGCAAAAGGCAGAATATAAAAACTGTAATTAATGAGATTAAGAGAGAGAAGATCTCAAAATTAGGATAATTCCAACTAATGAGTTGATAGACAGGACTATAACAAAATAACAACATCATTGCCAGTTTCTAAAAATGTGCATTGATTTAACCTATATATATATTGAATAATCGATTTTATTCTGAATGCATTTAATTGGCACCAATAGAAATGCAGAGGAAGATAAATGCATCCTATATGAACGTCTCGGTACACTTGTCAATCTCAAATATCCATCCCTTACGAACGGCATTAGTTTCGAACTAAACTTTAAGAAATTACCTAGTCTGGCATATCGTGATACCTTTGTACCATTATTGAATAGAAACGGATGTACATTTCTATAGTGAACTGCATTTCGGAGTTAAATTTAAAATGCTATTTATATCAAAATGTGAAATTTTCCTGATAATTAAATTTATCCTCAACCTGTGGCTTTCAAATGGATACTTTCATTGGAAGCATAACACTTCTACTTTCCCGCCTTCATCATTTTGCTTGATCAATAGCTACTCCAACAGGAAAAAGATATAGAACGCAATTTAATTTTAGAAAGAAAGAACATCTATTTACAGGGATAATTATGAAGAATGTTCTTTTCGCGCTGACTTGGCTTGATATAAAATCACTCCACCAAACACATTTCCTATGATTCCAAAAATGTTGCTGAGCATATAAGCTAAAAGAAATCGAGTGCGAACTTCATCTGTCTCGTTCTCAAATGTTTTGAATGGACGTACCACGCCTCCAAGAATCATGATTAAAGACCACATAAACATAAGCCTCAGGTACATATCAACGTTGCGATACCATAGCATAGTAGATATCATAAAAGAAATAAGTTTAACGATAGCCTGGGCAGGAGACGAATTAATCAGTCGTTCATTACTATGTTCGTACAAAATCATGGCAGTAGTTCCAACGATGTAGACCTTCAAAATTAATAAAAATTCTTGACAGATAAGGACAAACATATGGTTTAATTTAATCTATTTTGCATGTCAATAATGAGATTTACAGTAATATCGCTATCACTGTTTCGTGCGTAAAAATTTGAATCACCGCACTGAAACACTTACCGCTTGTCCAGCAATAGCAACCCACATCTTCGTTGGAACAGTTGACACGCCAACTGGAGCATTTCCATGCAATATCCTACCCAAGATGCTCCTTTTTACCATACTTACCAAGGATTTAACTAGCGATAATTTGTAGAGTGTGCTTCATTTGAATATTTGCAGATCGACTTAAGGCAAAATCACAGTTCGGGTCTAAACTCGCATATTTTAGAGGTTAATTAAGTGGTTTAATTACATTACGTCTTTCATAGTGAGGGTAAGATATTATGGGTAAACATCGTGTATCCTTGAAAGAGATAGCCAAGTTGGAGGAAGTGAATACCTCCCAATTACGGAAGCGTAATCTGTGTAACGATGGAAATGATCGCGATCTATCCGACTTAAAATCAAGAATTGCTGATAATGATAGATTTTTTGGGAAAATGCTGAATATGTTCCCAAAAGAGTTCGTTGCCCCCAAATCTGATGAAGAGGAAGAAGTCATTGTGGGTTCCAAATACATGAAAAACCAAAAAGGTAATGCACCAAAGCAAATGATAAAGGAGCAATCAAAGAAGAGTAAAAAAGCTCGACTTGATGCGGTTTCAAAAGATGCCGCTGCACCTCAAGAAAAAAAACATAGTAAAGAATCAGTACAAAAGAAGAGGAAAATCAAAGATGCTCCAGTGATCGAAGATGAATTCGAATCAATTAATCTAAAACAAAGCCATGACTTTGAAACTGACTTCAGTTCGATTCCTGATGAGAATATGGAAATTCTTGCAAAAACTGCTAGCATAACCCCAAGTAGTTTAAATGTAAGCTCAGTTGAAGCATTACATGAAAAAATGCAAGCTCGTATGTTGGAATTGCGAAACAGTCGTAAATCAAGGCATCCAGGAAAAGCTCCACATAAAAAAGGTAATTTGGTGAAGAAAGAACTAGCTACAAAGAATTTAAAGAGTAAAATTAAAAAAAGCACCCCTTCAGCGGCAAAGAATTCATCTATGATATCAAATTCGATGGATAACGCAATAGAGTTTCCTGATCAAAATTTGAAAATAGTATCAAAACCAAAGAAATCTGGGCTACCTGTAGATAATTTAGGAAATATCGAATTTAATGACTTAAAAATGGTCAATTCTAAAGTATCCACGAGAGTAGTTGGCAAGCCAGGATCTAAAACGCGGCGGCTAAACGAACTTTTGAAGGAGGCAGAAGATAAACAGCGCCGTCTTCAAGAGCTTAAAAAGACAAAAGAGGTACGTATGTACAATTTTTTGTAATTCCTGTTGGCCTCAATATCGTTTCAATTGAAATATTAAATTTAGCCATGATTTGTATGGGAACACTGAGAATTTTTTCTAGAAGTTCAGTAAAATTTGCATGTATTAGTGCAGATATTCTTTTGGTAAAGTATTTTACAGAATTCTTATATGCACACCTATCTGTATTAGACTTTATGTGGACTTTCCTCTAAAGTAAAGCTTACTAAAACATTGAATTATAGCAATCAAAGTTTTATTTGTTACTTTTTATTTATACTGAAACTCTTACATCCTTTTTAAAATAGAAACCTTTATTTTCTGTTGAATCTCTTAATGATTAAATCTTAATTTTCTTTTTTCAGAATAGTTTTCATTTTTCAATATCTTAATCAATTTTTAAAGTGATGTATATTGATGAGTTGAAAAATTTGAATTACGATTAAAATGTATTTAAATCCTAAAAGTTGAATTTCTGGTCGTACTATTATTTAGCGAAAACTCACGTTACTATATATGAGGTCATGGTTGATTCTTTATAACCCGAAGAAAACATTCGAATTTCTTCATCCACACCTCCTCGTAGAAAAAAGCATGCCGAATATGTGTGTACGCATGCTCAAAATAACCATGTGTGCATAGTACTGCTATCAATGCATAGTTAAATGACATCTAGTTGTATGTTACCTGGAATAGTTTTTTCCGCAATTAGCGTGCATACATTTTCCAATGTATGAACAGATGAATCAACCTACAATAGGATGAAAGTATAAGGCTAACCACATGTTGACGGAACTCATATATATTTACGTATGCTTGTTAAACAAATGACTTAAATGTTTGGTTTATTTCTGTTGCTAATTCAGTTATTTTTCCGTTCGTAAATTTATACACCCGGGAAATAACTCAAAACGTAAGAGTTTTATATGCTTTTATTTCGATTTAGTTATGGCTTAATTTGCCTCAATAATTTGCTATCAATAGGGTAAGGAAGTAGCACTGGCTGAGATCTATGAAGATGCTATTTTGGCCGCTGCCGGAGCAGGAAAAAAAGATAATACTTCGTTGCTTAGAAAAGCAATCAAGCGCCGCGATCGTTCTAAATCCATATCGGCCAAAGAGTGGGGCGAACGAAAATCTAAACAAGAGGCGGATGTAAAATCGAAGCAGAACAAACGAACTGAAAATCTGAAGTCTAGAAAGAGCGGAGGAAAGGGTAAAACGCCTGTTGTTCCAACTGCTGAATAGATTTCAATATAAGTTTTTTTAAAAGTGAGTGTTTCATGGATACGTTTAACTGCTCCTATTTAGACTATGTATACATAACTATTTACTGATATGTAACTTTTTCTAATCGTATTGGGGAGACTTTTAAAGCCCTGTGTGGTCATATATTATTACTTACACTCGCCTTGTGCCCACAGGAGGGGGACTTTGACAGAAAAATAGATATTTTTATTCACTGCAAACTTTACCCAACTGCTAGCAAGGGCAAATGAAAAATCAACAGTAAAAGAAGTAGAAATGGTCGAATCAATACAAGTTGAGTTACATTTCAACAACTAGATGATTTGATTTGTTATCATTGGCTGAGAAATTTTTCTAATTATGTTGATTGGTTAAAATTTATTAGACTCTTGATATACGCAGTCAGCGAAAATATCATTGCTTTATGGTGAATTGCTGTAACTTGAAAAAATCTGATCATGGTGAATTGCTGTAACTTGAAAAAATCTGATCAAGACTTGCCCTTGCTACTGATTGGGCCAAAGTCTAAATCGAATAAAAAAATTAATCGCAATGCATTATTAAGCCCTTCTATTTAGTAAGGCAAGAATTATTTTTTTAAATGTTTCTGATATATTCTCCTACAGAAGCAACAAACAGAAACCTCAACCGTGTTATAAAAAATTTATCTGATCAAAGTAGCTTATGAACATATGTTTTTCGTGATGTTTTACTATAACTGATTTATCAACGAATGGAAAATCATTTATCTGTTTTGATAGGATAGCTTTCAAAGGTGTTAACATATCCCTAAAGATTTACAGTATATATTTTTTTCACAAGGATTGATACAATGAGTAAGCCTGTACAAATTTTTGAAGTTACGCCAACAATAATTTTCATCTTTTTCCGAGAAGAAAAATTTTTGGTCTATTCAAATTTTCGAAAGGTCCATTTTTCATGTACTTAAACAATCAAAATTTATTCATACTTGCTTGCCCCATGAATTCATTGGATGATCTGCTTCATTTTTCCATATACTAGGATTTAGCAAACAAATTTTTGTACTTTAGCGAATAATTTAGTTGGACTAGAATGAGTCAAGGATCGTCAGTTCAGTTTTTGAGATTGCACTCCAAAAATAATGAATGAATAATTATACATAGAGTATTGAGTAAAGAAATGAAATAAACTGAATGCAACCCAAGTGGTTGTGAATCAATCCACACATAACTCATCTGATAATTTTAGATTTTGTTCTTCCGTACCCTTTGAGCTTGCTTATGGCTGTAAAATGGTTTCGCTAGGAAAAATTTCACACTATAAAAGCTGAAAGTAAATTGTAACCAAAAAGATGGTGAGATAACAATGCCTTGAATGACAGAGGAAACGAATGATCAAGACAGAATTAAAGTCCTATTAAGTAACTCTTTATATAACTCTTGAAGAAAGTGAGATTTTTGTAAAAAAAGCGTTATTTCGTTCAAAGTAGGCCGTATCGACTATGAATTTGAAGCAAATATTTTGTAATTGTTTTGCTAAATTCTTCCTGATCAGGTTAATATCTATAGATTTGTCTTCTGATAATAAGTTTGGAAGATATTGAAATATATCTGGAGATTCAAAATCACAGCGAATGAAATTTTTTTGAAAATCCTTTCATGCCTTTGTTAGTATGTGGTGATTGTTTATAGTACTACTTTTAAAATTGTAAAAATCTTTGAGTGCAAGGGCATCAGAAATGAATTGTACATATTCGCTTTATGGTGTTTAGGCTTTAAAAAGTTACAAAATCAAAACTATGTAAACGGGTTTATCATCAAATAAATTTCTGACCAGCGCGACGCTTGAGAGTAAAATTCATACAACATTAAGGAACATTCATTACTGGAAAATCAGCATTTTTCTAAGGATTTCATGCAAATAGGAGATTACATATTTTTCCAGTATCTTCATCACAGAAGATTCTCACGCGATTAGGATTATAATTTAGTATAAGGGCATTATAACACTTTTCAAATTGGGTAAACGGTTCATCAATGCATTGCTTTATTGTATCGATAACCTTTGCAGCTCCTTGCTGGCAGTCCAATCCTTTTATACTGATGCCTTTTAGGCAACTTCTATCGCTGACTGGTTGAGCAAAAGTGATTTCAAGAAAAAAACCTATCAGGAAGACATTAAACTCAATCATCATTCAACCGAAGCTCACTTTATTCAAATGTTGAGGATGTAATCTTACTTTTCAATGCAATAAGAGCATAGAGAATGAGATGACTGTCCCATTTTACTTGTGCATCACTTTTGGAACAAAAATACCACAAAATGAAAGTGTCAGTAAAGTTATATAGCAGGATCTTATTGCAGATTTTTGAAATGAATGTCAGAGTACAACTTCCAGACCATGCAGAGGGAGATTTATGTTTTCTTAACTATTATTATATTTTTATATTTCCTCCATTTTTTGCATCAACATTGATTATAATAAATTGTACTTCTAGCTGTACTAGGGTATTGTCAAGACGCACAAGAAACAGGCAAACAATGCAAAAGAGTAACAGTTCAATTGTACACTATATCTTAACCTGTGTTGTGAGAAGTGATTACACTTCTCCAACACAGCATAATTAATATTTAGAACAATTGTATGACTAGCCACTTATTGAGAATGTGACTAGTATCAAATATAGAATGTTCTAAATAAGAACACCTGCAGCTACAAAAATAGAAGAGGAATCAACTTATAATATAAGTTAATTCCTGACAGGTATCTATATCTATATTTAACTATTTGTTAGGAATTAACTTGCTAATGCTTAAGTTCATGTTATAGCTGTGGAATTCTGGTTTATGGCAAGTCATTGCTGGACTTTGGGTGACAGGCTAAGTTTAGGATTTGTGTGTTGCTGTGAAGTATGCTCACTTCCAGCAGCACAATTTATGTCTATGTAAATACACTCTGTTCTAGTTTTGAGTCTTACTTGTAAACACGTTCATAATACTATTTTACTAAATTTGCAAGTGTAAAAAAAATATACCCGCAAAGACCATTTAATTTTGTTATCCAAAATAAAAACTTCAAAAACCATGTGAAAAATGAAAGGATTAGTGAAAGCATAAAGTTCCAAATTTATTTCTGCTTCTTAGGGTGTCATGCTAGCATACAAGTTTCAAATTATACTGTGAGATACAAATGTTCTTTTTCTCAATATCATGTGTTTTTAATAATTCTCTTCATTTGCTGGAATTATTAATTGCTGTTATGAATTAAGTTTTTTGACGTAGTTTTAGCACTATATCCATATCTTTGAGGATATTTAGTTTGCTTTAGGTTAGTACATAAATCTACAAAAATCTATTTTTTGCCATTTATTGAAAAACATTTCAAACTCTCCACTAAAGACTTTTTATCCATTAAAACTTTAGCAGTTAGAATGAAGCATTTTATAATAAGTTGAAGTCTAATACTCTAGCTTAACAAGGCAATGCAAAAAAAATTACATGCTTGCTTTTGTTACAATTCACATGGATTCTTAAGATGTAAATGAACAATTCATTAACAAAAGTTGAAGCATCTTATCAAGTACCTTGTTGGAAAAAAGTTAGCTTGTTACAAAAAAAGTGTAAATGAAATATTATTTTTATAAGCAAAAAATAACCTTCATGTTTGATTTTCAACCAGAAATAAAGTTAACTTAGTTATTGTAATTGTTGTTGAATATTTAATATTGTGTAAATCAAGTAAAACCCAAGCTTGACTCAGTTAAATTTTTTTCACTACAGTCTGGCAGCATAATGAAATTCCCAGCAATATATGTGTTTATTTTTAGTTCAATGCAGATTATCTAGAAGTATGGATAATTAAGCAGCTATTTAGTTGTATTTAGAGTATGCTTATTACAATAACCTTTTAATTTACCTTATTTAAAGCAACCAGAATTGAAAGTTTGAAATAAAGCAAGCTAAACTTGGTCTTTTTATAGAATTGAACAAGCCTTTATTTGATGGAAGTTGGATTAATTGTATACTAAATGAATGCATGCTTTCTATTTTTATATGCACAAGTTTTCTTTAACTTTCATTTAGTTCAATACCTGCAATAGATTGAATATATACCTAAAAATGGTAGCCATCAAAACTTGTAGTAGAAATTAGCTCATATTATATTCGATAGATACTCTGTGATGATAGCCACTATACAAATTTTTTGGGGTGTGTGACTGTTAGATTTAGTTTACAAGATTTTAGGGTCCCAGTGCAACAGGGCAGATATCCTGACAACTTTGTATTAAAATCTGCTAAGCACTTAACAATATGGCAAGCACTTTTTAAAGTATACTACCTTCATGGACAAACACTTGTTACATTAGACACTAAATCTAGTTCTGTGGCTGCATGTATTTTTCTGAAAGAAAAAACCTTAATAAATGGACAGTATACTGCCGATTTTTTTCTGCAAAAAAATATATGCATGAGTGGCTGGAAAAGAATGGAAAAGATCCGAATTATGCAATATTTATATTTTTTTAAATCAAAGCTACTATTTTGTGAGCAGTAGTGTCAGAGAAAGTCTTCTCCAGCAATACTTTTTTACCTTTTCAATAACTCTGCTTGTTTCATGTTCCAAAAAAATGTAAAATACCTTGACACTTATGTAAGTTGGACATATGTGCACTCGAATTCAACCAAACAACAAATCAATGTAAAATTAAACCTCTTAAGTTGGACACTTCATGATAAAATTTCAAATGTCTATGTACAAGAGACAACTAATGAGTGTAATTTCCAAAAAAATTGAACAAAAAAATTTTTATTACTAAAATGCGTTTTCAGACAGTGATAATGCTTAAAAATAGGGAGCAATTGCACTATTTTTAGTTTTCTAATGGTGAATAGTTGTCACATTATTTGCAGTCTATGCAAGATTACAAACATCTGTTATAGTATCTTCTTTCTGAAATTCCAAAAAAATTTTCATTATTTCAAATTATCTTAAAAACTGAGCTCATGTTGGTGATGGGCAAATTTTCATCGTCATCATCTTAGAAGATTTCATTTTTGTTTCATCCAACTGAGGAGATTGATTTAAATGAACTTGTTTTTCAATCACATCACCACCTTTCATAAATATTTAGATAGGCCCTTCACCGATAACAGTATCATCTAGCAAAATTAGCAGTTGTTGAGCTATTTGTTTAAAAGCATCAAATTTACTGTCATCAGCTTATTGCTGAGTGTCATCAATAAGCAAAGAATCAGTTCCAATGTGCAAAAACAGTTAATAATAGTACTGTTTCTTACTTCAGCTCAGGCTAAGTGTAGAAAACTTAATGCTTTTGAGACATTAAGCACTTTGATTCAATTATTGACAGCATTGAAATTGTTAATGCTCAAAATAAGGAATAATAGCAAATATTTTTGGTAGATTACTTTAAAAATTTGTATAATGCCAGCATCAAGAGGTTGTGCCCCAGCAGTTGTGATACATGGAAGGAACAGTATCTTTATGTTGACTAGACTGATTCTTTAGTGACAGGGTGTATTATCCAACAAAAGATGGATCTTTCATCTAGCTTTCTGTATCATAGCATCCAAATTTTTGAAGTATAGCTCAAGTAAGTTTGCTGCCATCCATGCTTGTTTGCATGCTAACGAATAATATTCAACATCTCTTTCTAAATGAAGCATGACAGTAAAGATTCCCAAATCACAAACAGCTTAAACTTCTCTCCAGTTGCTGGTAAAGCAAAAAAAATTGTCATTTGTTCCTTAGTTAATTTTCCACCTTTTGCTGTGTCAGTTTTTACCGTCAGACTTTTAGTTGACATACCATAAAAGAAAAGCCTGGTTTTATCGCAGTTAAAAATATCCTTGAGTTCATAACCTACTAGCAATATTATTAGTTTGACTTCTAATTTGACATATCTTTTTGATCTATGCTGGCACTCTCTCTTAAAAGTCTTGAAATAGATAGAATGTCCACATTGAAAGTTCTCTAGCCAACCAACCATTTGATGCTTAAAAATCAGGTACCCAAGGTTTTTTGCAACTATTCTTTGCTTTTTCTTGTAGAATTCAGTTATTGACAGGAATATTGCAGCTTCTTGTATACAAGAACCAGCCATAGATGTGTTGATCAAGTTCAAGAGGCTTTCCAGAAAGACCAAGATGAAGAAAACTATTTTTTGGCCAATATTGCTTTTTTCTAGATTGCTTGATGTCCTTTGCATTGTTGATATTTTTCCTGATTGTACTATGTGGTATTCAATACTTTTTTGCTAACTTGTGAGTAGAAATTCCTCTTTCATGACCACTTATGACTGGCAAGCACTCTTGAAGTATCGAAATTCCTTCAATGATGGTTGTTTGGTCAAGCTAAAAGTTAATTATTTTAACTTAAGTTTAAAAGGAATTCAATCCTTTTTCTATATCAGTCATTTGCATGCTACTTTTTAGATGTAAAATATAAGGACTGTACTGTTCACCTATCAAGGATTTTCCTTGATAAATTACTTGTAGTCACAGTACCAGATGTGCAATTTATCAAGATGTCCAGTTATAAGGTATAAATTACATTCAAAAATCGATGGTCATTGTGCCAGCTGTCCAGCCTAAGATGTATAATTTTATATGTTGCCCGACTTAGTAGGTTTCACTGTAGGCAGCTTTAACCTCAAAAACTTTTTAATAACATTTTAGTGACAAAAGAGCAATTGATTTCCAGAACAAAAGTTATTGAGCTTTTAGAAGACACGTAATTTACTTAGGATGCTGTTAAGCGCCTTTGCATTCGACGATAAAAGTGTCGAACTTGAGAAGGTTTCCCGTTGCTTCGCAAATTTTTAGAAAAATTCCAACTTTATGCGGGAAATTAATTGAAGATCAAGTTTTTGACGAATCAGCCGGTAAAGATATAAAAAAATTTATGATTCGGTAAGACGCTGTAGTTGGACTTTAAATTTTCGTATCATTCAACTAACAGCGAAATTCTCATTGATATGAATTTGCAAGATCTGGAATGAACGGCATTAATCTCGATACCCAAGCGTCATCAGTAGGACATTCAATCTCAGGTCATGGCAATGGAGATGCCCAAGTCAATACAGGAAGCAAATCACATTTGTTTGTCTTTACGAATAATAAAGCGGGCATGGATGGATTGGATAAGGAGCATATCAACAAGGTGATTTACGAGGTAAGCACTCAATTTTTCACTCGTCGCTCGAATAATGATGATTTCTGATGAACATACGTAATCACATAGTTATCTGCAGTTCGGTGTAACCTCAAGCAGTTATTATGATCATACATTCAGATTCTTTTCCATGATGTTCTTAATATACATAAGAGTCACGATCTCATAGTGTACATTGAATTAAGAATATTGTCTTTGCAAGAAATCTAGATTTCTTAATACCAAGAGGGGGGCATATCATATCCAGTGAATAAAAATTATTACGAAATAACGCATTTTTTGTGAAAGTTTAGAACAGACCTGAATTACTTAATTCCTTTTTGTAACATTTCAGAAATTTATTTTTCCTTTCAACCAGAAAGAAAACTTATCATGAGTTGATAGTCATGAAAGGATACATTTTCCTACCAAATCCACTTTCAACGGTAGTATGCTTACTGTTCCTACTATCCTTTTCTGTAGCCTATAATTCGCATTCACCAAGTTCAGTGCGCCCAATTTAGAGAGTGCTAATTTTTGTCTGCACTATAAAATATATTGATATTAGCAGTTTTACAATTGCGACATCTCAATTCCATTTGCTATTTTTAATGTAAAATAAAATGTTTGGATTTTGATTTCTTTTTTCAACCATGAATATAAATTGCACATTTATGAACTGCTTATCAGCAGACTGCCTTTTGACTTGCAAATAAAAGTTACTGTGATGATGTAAATGGCCAAGAAGAAAGTAGGATGAGATTGATAAAATAAATATTTGTGAAAAACGTTGCATTATAGCTAAGATTCGATAAGGGTACTATACTTGATATCCCATTATATCCCTAGCTGTATGGATATAATAAAAAGCGTTGATGCAGAATAGCATAAAATGCGATCCAGTATACTGGCCACTATTTAAATGTTCAGTTGGAGAGAAGCTTCTAGGACAATGTTCGAGTTAAAGAGCATATAGTTGCGTACTTGAATCTTTAATTCCGTTGCCTTTTCTAGATTCAAGAGTTTCCAAACTTTTCCAAAAGCATAGAGTGTCCAATACCCCTCTGAATCATCTTGAAAGCCTCAGATACTAGTCCCCATGAACATTATTAAAATGTAAAGCAGCAATAATGGATCTAGATGATACTTACGACTAAGACCAGCATAAAAATATTTTTATTTATCTATATTGTTTACATGTACATTTACATTTTGCACACCAAATTTTTTGTTCTCGCACACTTTTTGTACAAATAATAAGTAATTTTTATGCTCTTTTTTTGTCTTTTTAAGTTTGTTTCTGAAGCTCTATTTGAATAGTCCCCCATTGGAAATTCTCGTGCATTTTACTTATAAATATTACACATATTTTAGTATATTAATGTATATTTTCCTTGAGAGTAAAAAAGAGCCATTTTTATTGTAGAATGCAACATTTACTATGCACTTTATGCCTTTTTAATTGCCTGCGTGCAGGTACTACCGACAAAAAGTTTATTTTCTTGACCTACAAAAGCACTATAGACCACAAGATGTTGCTTTCGTAGGTTTGTCAATGGCAAGCAATATCCGCTTATCTATAATCCCCTAAAATATATGATTTTTAATATCGTCAAATTGATGTTTTTCTGCACTTTTTTCGGTTTCAGATGTCGAAAGGAAGCAAGTACTTGGAGCATGCCGAAAAGCAAGATAGCAGAGTTGATAAAAAGTTAGAGGTACGAAGCTATACTTTAATATCTGCTAATTGCTTTTATAACAATTAATATGATTTTGAGGTCTACATACCATAAACTTCAGATATAATGCAATGCACTTGCTTTAAGTGGATTTATACTGATAACAATTTAGCACAAGTCATTGGGTTGAAGTTTGGCTTCGAATTTTTGGTTATAACAAAATTTACATGCAGCGAATGAGTTCTGTTTTTCTGACAAATTAGTTATATCTGAAGTTTGCCACGTTGATTCATTGTATAGCGCCCATTTTGAATTCGAAAAAGTTGAAGATACTCCTGTTACTCTAATGAAGAAATTTTCCCTGCAATATTACCTATTTTTGAAAATACTCTGTGAACAATATAAGTGATTATTTTTGGAAGGTTACTGTTGTCTATTGAAAAGCAAAAAAATTATGTAAAATACCCAAAAAATAAAAAAAATATAACAAAATAATAAATGTACAGAAAATGAAAAAAGATGATAAAATTTAAAAAACCTAGAGAAGGCAAATTTTTTTATTTATTAGTACTTTTAGGCGTATTCTAGTAAAATTTTATCGTAAAAAGAATATTCATGTACTGGTAGGAAATTTAACATATATTTTTTGCAGTCGGAAATATATGCATATCATAAATTTCAAGGCAAAGTATTTGAATTTTAGGAAATCAAGATCAAGCTGAAATCTTTAAATGAGGTTACCATAAAAACTCTCGAACGAAAAATTGAGAAAGCTTCTGCAGAAATTTTGGAGAGCGAGCGTTTGAATCGAGGTGCGTAGTTGTAGTATGCATTTCGATGGATGTACGTGTGCATCAGTAGGGGCACATATATATATATATATTCATACGTATGTACTGTACTTTAATGAACTCACGCATGGAAGAGTAACGTATTTATCTGCATGCGCATGTGTCAATCGGATGGTATGCCTAAGACTGTATTGTACACACAGGCATATATATCGTTTTGTAAAAGTATTCCGCAGTATTGCAGTTTTTTTAACTTTTTAATGCATTTTTTTGTTTTTATGTTTAGTTTGCGTAGTATGCGATATGGATCAATTTTTTGCAGGTGAAAAAAATTATTTCTGTTTGAAAGTATGTATGAAATGCATATTCCCTGTGTTTTGAATATATAGCTTCTAAACATATTTTCCATCATATTTTTAAAACTGTAGGACTGGTATCGGGTCTCCTTCAGACTCTAGTGCAACACTAATAAGGAAAGTTTTGCACGGATATATTAATATGGAGTATTCCTCTATATCAGCTCAACTATACACAGAAGTGGTCATTATTTAAATCATCTCTGTATTACTTAGGCATAACAAATAATCCATAGAACTTCAACTTCAACTTGTACAACAACCACAAAGTTTTCAATGATGACAGGTCTTAACTCCTAATTGGCTCATCCGACCAAGCGTCCGAGTACTGCAGAATCGACTTACATGAAAATATGTAATTTTATTTTAAATAAACTCAAAGCTTGCAATACCACAGCAAATGTTCCCACACTTAAGCTTCATTTAAAGTTTTTTGCGTTCAAATGGAAAGTTTATGTTTTTTCTTGTTTGCATTCAGCTGTTGAAATGAGAGATAATCCAAAGTTGAAAAATGTTCCGATGGCTGTTGGGGATGAGGTACGGTCATTTTTTGACTGTACAGAATTCTGTATAGTCATTTTCTATGAGAGGTGTTGTTGGATTTTTAATCCTTTTCTGTGCTGTTTCGTCTAAATTTTTCTGCGCATTTAAATTTTTTTAAATTTATTAAGATGTGTTGCTGTATTTTTACCCTGCCATGTGACAAGATATTGTAGTTCTTTTGGTTTATTGTGATTAAATGGTTGAGTTTTTTATGCAGGGCATGATATCTACTGCCAACTATGTTGCTCGCAGGTATTTATGTCTATATCAGTTTTTTACCTTCGAGTGCATCTTTCAAAGTATACAAAATAAGAGCTTATATTTTGAGCTTTCTTTTCTGAGAAGGTTTCAGTAAATGTTTTCATCTTGATTGGTTAAATAGTATTGCTTATTCACGAATTTATGTATTGTAGTATACATCTACATATATCTATACTGCAAGCATTACTACTGTTCTCAATGAATAAATCAACATGTACTGTTAAAGTTGATTTGGTTTGCTTGATCTGTTTAGGTTTGGAGTTCGTAGTGCTATGCCCGGGTTTATTGGAAAGCAGCTTTGTCCTCAGCTGGTGAGAATTCAGAGTTACTGATTCAATATGACAGTCTTTCATGATTCAATTTATGATTTGAACAGAATTGTTAATCTTGATTTTTTAGCTCGAATCATATCTAGTTAAATATATTCCATAAGTGGAAACTTTTATCTTCAAGAACTTGCCTAAAATAGGATTAAAAGTTTTTGCAAGTTGTATTCTATAATATATTTTTGCGAGTTTTAGCTTTAAGAACTGGCCTGTACTCTTGGTATTGCCGCAATGGTACTATGTTGCCTTAACTATTACCTAGGATGTTATGTAAATAACACCGCCGATGTAGTTTGCTATATCCGAAATTTGATACATCTGAAAATCTGAAGCTGAAGTTCGTACAATATGGCTTTTCCTTTATAATTAGTTATAATTGAAAGTTTATAAGAGGCAAATTTGATACATCCAAACTTTATTGTATATATGTTAATACTTTTTTTTCAGGTTTTGGTTCCTCCCGATTTTGGCAAATATACGGCTGCTGCTGGTAAATTTTCCCTATGTGTACAGTTTATTTTGTAGTTTTATTGAACTGAACTGAATTGATTATTTGATATTGTTGCTACATTTTATATATTTCAGTTCAAATTCGGGAAATATTTGCAGAGTTCGATCCCTTTTTTAGGAGATATAGCTTAGATGAAGCTTACTTGGACTTTACTCCCATAGCAAAAAAGCGGCTGTACGAAAAATATTCAAAATCTATTGGACAGTCTCATAAACCTCTGGAGTCAAGTAAGATTGGCCATTCAAACTGTTGCAAAATCTTATATAGCTGTAGTACTTACTATTTTATAAGTACATTAGATCCGTAAAATCCTTGTAGCAATAGCATATGAATATTCTAGTTACGTGAACCTCTGTATCGACATTCTATACCCAAAATTATTGTATTGCAGCGTTATTTTTTGTAATATTTTGAATTAAGTGTTAATAGCACTTATTTATAAAAAGCAACACTTTTTATTCAAAACTGTAAATATTTTGGATGGTGTAACTTTTTAAACTTGCCATCCATGCTAGCAATTGCTAGCTACTTTTATTGGACCTACGATCTTTACACAGCTATACCAAGCAATTTTTACTAGTCCTGCCATTCTTACTCGATACCATTAGTTTTTTATTTACTTGCCATAATACTTGATATAGAGCTACAATTTGTACACAGTGATGGCAAGCTACTTTTAAATTACCTACCATGAATACTAACTATGGCTAGCATTTTTTTATTCGGCCACTCGTACATAGTTGGAGCTATTTCACTCTGTTTAGCTAGCTAGCACTAACAGTACTGCTAGCTGCGTTCACTAAATCGTCTACTTTGACTGGTAATGTTAAATAGCACTAGTCGTTCAATGCATTGATTTTATACGTTAGTTTATATTGATACTGACTAGTTGATTGTACACATTTTTTCTAGTAGCCTTTACTGTTACGTATTTCTTCTTGCTGGTATTGGCTAGTTGCATTTATATAAAAGCGGATAAGAAATATCGATGATTAATCTTTTTCTCAGCAGTGTTCAGCGAAAAAGAAATTTTTGATGAAGCCTGTGTTGCAGTTGAAGAAATGAGAATAAAGATACTAGAAAAAACCCATTTGAGTGCAAGTGCTGGGTTAGCACCTAATTTTATGCTTGCAAAAATATGTGCAGACCAAAAAAAGCCCAACGGACAATTTTGCTTGTTTCCGAATAAAGACGAAATTCTTGAGTTTTTGATGGATTTGCCAGTTCGAAAGGTCAGCTTTTTGTTATATTTTTAATTGAATAGGATTGACATTCGAATCAATTTATGTGTTTTAGTTTGATGAACTTACCATCCATCTCTCAAATGCATAAGAATACTTTTCTTAGTTCTTCATCATTGATAAAAAACATTACCATGCAAGTTAGTAAAATATAAAATCCAAAAATGAAGAATTCAATGTGCTTTTGGATTCCAATTATTTGCCAAAAATTTATTTGAAATTTTTTGATATTCGAACAGTTTGCTTTTAGCAATTCTAGACAGTTGAAGTCGAAATAGCTTGCTGGCGGCTTGATGTGTTCTTATGCTTTCTATTAAAGATTGATTTTTAGTGTTTTTTGTAGATTGGAGGTATTGGAAAGGTCATGGAAAAAACGCTTTCTATGTTAGACATACGTACATGCGGAGATTTGAAGAATAAGATTGTACAGGCATGGCATGTATTTACCGCAAAAACAAGGCATGTGCTATTTTTTTGTTCAGATTAGCAAGGGCTTCAGAATGATATATATATATATTACTATAATCGCTTTAAGCAAATCATAGCAAAAGTAAGTTTAACATGGACATTCTTCTAGAACAATCTTTAAATAACCATGACTTAGTTACCACCCTCCTCCTCCCCCTCATCATTAAAAAAAGGTGAAACTGTAGAATAGCCCACTAAAGTGCTTACAGCTAGCTAAAGTAAGGATCTTTGGAATAATAATTACTTTGTGACTTTTCCGCTTGTAACAAATTTTTCGCTGTAATTCAAATTTTGGAATAATTTCTGAAAGGCTAAAGGCTTAAAATAGTTTAGTGGCTCGCGCATTAACTTGAAAGTTTTGGTTATCATTGGCAATTTTGACAATTTTGAAATTGCTTCACTCGAAAAAAATCCTGCTATGAATTACGGATTGATTGTCAAGTCTAGTATTTCTTATGATAAAGTGTTAGTTTTAACTCAAGCATATGTTAGTACGTGAGCTTTTTAACTTAGTTCCTTGCATAATCTAGGTGAAAATTCATATATAAATGAAAAAATTTTGGTGAAAGGATGGTTTGTACCATTATATTTTAAGAATACTTTTTTTGCGTACGAAAGGAAAATGCACAATAATTCCAGGGTAATTTTAACTGAATGATGTCACTGCTTACTTCAACATGTGGTAATGATTTTCAGATTTTGCTGCGAGGGAGGAGGGTCTATAGGAGGCCTCAACTTTGATTCCTATGTTTTTTATTTAATGTATGAATTTATTACGCGTACCATAAAATTTCGTTGAACATCTCAGATATCTTGTACGTTTATGCTCAAATTTAAGTGCTTCTATATGTATAGTAAATGGCTGCTGCGAGTTTCATTAGGTGTAGGTAGTGAGGAGCTTACTGAAGCTTCTGTCCCCGATGGAGCTATTACACGAAAGGTTACATAACTGCAATGTTTGTTTCGAATTTCAAAAATTTGATTGAGCTTAATAAAAAAAATGATTCTATTGGCTGTATATGACAAATAATGTGATTTTCTTTGCTTGTATTCAGAAGTTATGAAAAGTCAACTATTGAAAATGAGTACAAAATGGATGAATTGCCTTCTCAAAGGCTTTTTTGGACTGTTTTTTAGAAGATTTGTTTTTTTTGCCTTCTGCTGTTTTCGAAATTATTATATCCTACAAAATATCAGTATTTGCACTAATACTTTTGGAATTTCATAAAAATAAATAGAAATGTCATCTAATGCTGAATAGCTAAAAAACTGGTTGTGCTAAACTAAGTTTTCAAAAAAATTTTTGCAAAAAGTAAAATTTTCAGATTTGTAATATATGATGATTTTGAATTATTTCTGTCGAAAAGGTAAATAGACGCATTGTTAATTTTTCAGCTCCGAATCATTTCCTATTTATCAAAAAGTCGAAGGTAAAAATAGTATTAAAAAATTAAAATCTATTTTTCTCTAACTTTTATTGAAAGGGAATAAGCCGGGAGCGTACTTTTTCAGGTATTCATAGCTTAGAAGAACTGGATAGCAAGTTAAAAGATATTGCCTCTAAACTTGCAAAAGACATGTCAAAGCATGACCTGCAGGGACGGGTAGTAACTTTAAAGGTGAGATGTATCCGCATTACTATCTTCTTAGATTCCTGCTACTATAATTGTTTCCCTAGAAAATTAAACTAATATTGCATAATGTACCAAATTCAAAAAATATTATATATCAGAAGTTTTATCGTATATGATATCTTTTCAAATATTGTAAACGTATTTTACTTTTGTTTTCTATAGCAGTTCTGAGTGAAAAATACCATTATTTTTCACAGTGTTACTAGACAAATTTTGGTACTATATCAAGTGAGATTTTGATTAGATAAGTATAGCTTTTCAGCTGGAATTTCATCTCAAACGAAAGATTGCATTGTATTTTGCTTGTGTTTACTTGAAAAGAATAGTTTTCCGTGTTCATTTTCATAATGGTGACCTTTCATTCGAGAAATAATTTTGGGGACAGCATAGGCATCTAGGATAAGTATCGTCAATTTGTTTTGTCTTTTCTAGAAACTAACCAATTTGAAATGCTCAACAGTTTAAACAAGGCGCAAAATGTATGAACATTAATTTATTCTTGTCTCTTTAAAACAGCTCAAAACGGTTGGTTTTGATGTACTGACTCGAGCACACACGAGTGCGACTTGGGTATACACCGAGAATCATATATACGACATCGCTTCAAAACTACTTAAAGCCGAGTTGCCTGTGCATATTCGGCTTATGGGGATTCGAGTTAGCCGATTTCGTGACCAAATTGATGACTTGCCACCTTCAAATCAGCTCTTGCTCGACAAATTTATTAAAAAATCAGCAGGGCCTAAGGATGATCAAAGTCATCCAAAATCCTTTTTTGCCAGGCAAATCTCCCCAGACCATGTCTCACATTCCGATGTGGGCAAAAACGAGCAAAGTCATTTAAATTTAAATTTTCCTGATTCCGCATTGCAAGATCAGCTTTCGCTTGTCAAGTCTGTTCAAAAATCGTCTATGTGCAAAGTGGATCAAAATCGAATAAAATCGTCCTTAGCTAATCAATCGTGTCCAAACCAGCTCTCGCTTGATGACTTTCTCAAGAAATCATCTTCATCAGAAGCATGTGCAAAAAGTTACATGTTAAGCAGCCATAATGATGGCAAAATTGAGCAACAACTTCATCAAAATAATATATCTTTTCAAAATGAAGCATTATCAAGTCGAATAGACAATAAAGTGCAAACTGTAAAAAGAACAATTTCGAAGAGCCACTGCAACTGCCCGGTATGCGGGGATGAACTTATGATGACGAACGATGAGCTGAATGCGCATATTGATGCATGTTTAAATTCGCTTGAGATGAAGAATTCGACGAAGAAGAGAAGGAAAATAGATGACTTTTTTTAGAGGTTTTTAACTAATATAAATCATCTTGTTGGAGTTACTGTATTTGTTCATAGTCTTATATGAAAAAGTAAATTCTGTTCAAATAAAAATGCATGGAAAAATTTGAGTTTATTGCTTCATCGTTCAGTGCCGTTTAAATGTAAAAATATATAGCTTACCATAAAATGTGCGCAGAACAGGAACTTAAACGGTGTATTTGAACTCAAACGAAAAATTGCCAAAATGCATATATCTGCATTAAATAAGAGGAGGTAAACCACTGACGTTGGTAAAAAATGGCAAGATGATATCACTTTAATACTGATATCAGAAGATGCTACACATCATCTTCTGAAAGTATGAAGCGAGCAAAGCATCTACAGCTGCAAGGAGGCCAGAGTAAAGTCCAACTTGCTAGTTTAATTTGTCTATTTTCATAAATGTGGCCTTTTAGCTGGGACATATTCCTAATAATGATAAAGATATCTTGAAATGCTACCCAGTTACAAAGTCCATGGTGGAGTTTAATTCTACATAGTAATGTGGAGTAGAAAAAGGCAAAATACAGCCTAAGCTACATGGCTAAATAATCTATGTTTTTTCAAATAGACAAAACTAGTATGAGTAGGGTTGTTGAAAAATGGATATGTTTCTGGCTATACTGCTTAGTGTGTTTTCCCCTCCCTTTAACAACAAATTTGCTACATTAAATAAATGCTGCTATAATTTTAGAGTAATTAGTTTGTTTCAACTAAACCAACATTTCATGCAGTTAACTTTATTTAAAACTTGCCTGAATAAGCTAATGCAACAAAAAATTAACAGATTGAAAGAGAATCCTATAAATCTCAATTAAATTTTTTCAACATTTTCTCTATTTGTCACACCATCAAATATTGCAGCTTTATGAAGGAAAATCAAGTGTTGGTAGACATAGTTAAAGAGCATGAATATGAGATAGAAAAATTAATTTTTTAACAGTTGTTTAACCACCTTTTTATAATGGAATTCAAACGTTGAGTCACCTTATTATTGGATGCTGAGTAAACTATTTCAACATGTTCCAACGTACTTCTTTATTGGGTAAGATTTATGCTTTTAAAACCCAAAATCAATTTATTGCAGAAATGCTAGATCTGCAGCAGCTGATAGTAAACTTTTATGAATACTTGATGTTTGAAGACATTTAGGAGAGCAAAAATTCTCACATCTAAAATTTCCATGAAAATGTTGCATAAGGCAAGGTATTTTATCTGTTGGATTGTAGAATCGTTTCATTTTACATTTTTTCTGGATTGATATTTTTTTTTCAAGTATTAAAATATAATTTGTTGAGTATATCATATGAACAATTTATGTAAAAAAAGCTCAATATTTTGGTCTAATGTTTCGCAAAAAAATTTTGCTCTACCGTCAGAGCAAGATGTTACGCTGTTGATAGTCTTTGCTTTTGCTTAAATAGATATCTGTAACTTTCAAAAAATATTCATGTTTAGTAATAGAAACAAGCTTTATGACCTTAGTTTTGGCATACTTTCTTGCTAGAAGTACTGCTTTTTTCTATATTTTTAGCAATACTTCAGGATTATACTGATTAATACTGCAAGTGGATTGTTGAATTGTGCCAAGTTAATGTTTGAATATTTCATCAAAAGCGTAGTTGAATATGTTAAACTGTTAAAAGTTTATGATCAATTTTAATATTTTCGTTAATTATAGCTATACAGCTAAGTTAACAGCAGCAAATCTATTTTCAGATGGTCATCCAATTTTATCGACCGCATATTTTTAAATTAGAAAAGTATTCATTTTTTTTAATATATTATGGAGTACAAAAAGTTTACATGAATGAAGTTGCACTTAAATGTGAGCATAGTGCAAGTAAACTCTACAACTAAAACTACCTTCATAATAATTAGATCATTTTCTTTTTATTCCATCCATTTGCAAGCAACCAATTTATTGTGGTGCATTTTCTTGATTTGAACTTTTTCTAGTACAAATACTTTTCGCGCTATAAGTTAATAAATGTCCACATAATTTCTATTTTACGAGTTTAAACGCAAAATTTCATATTTTAATTCTTGTTTGACGTTCCCTAACATTTTGAACAAATGAATCGAAAAATCATTGAAATGGAAATATTTCAAGTATGAATATAGTCCCCCCTGAAATTCTTTCACTTTCAGACTTGAAACTAGCATCAAGCAATAATCCCCAAAATATAAAAATTTAAAAAAAGTAGTATTACTATGAAAGAAATGAAATTGACAGTTCTTATGCTGTATCAACAATATGAAAAATATAAAGGCGAATCAAAGTCAAAGCAGCTGTTTCTATTGGTCAATGGCTAATGAGTCTTTTTAACCTAGTTCACTTTTAGAGATTATCATACATAGTTTGTAGGTCAAAGGTTGTAAGCAATACCCAATTATATAGCATAAAATGGAAAAAATTAAAGAGCGTGCATAACAAGAAATATTTATCATCACTAGACGGTCTCAGATCTGCCTCGGAAATCATTATTCGAGCCTTACTCGGATCTACATGTCATCAAACGAGATGCAGACATTAACATACAAAACCGCCTCTTCTCTTATCTGCGAGCTACACACGTGTTACGCCGTCCAGTTGCAGCCTTTAAAGTGGCTGCAAAATTCAAAACCTATAAGAACCAGTATCTTACTTGAACTCAAACCCTGTTTCAAAGAGGTTAACGCTTCTCGGTTCATCTTCGGATGCAAGTAAAATTTGATGCTCACCGCGCTTGTAGCTTATAATTTTAGCAATTTCTTTCGAACTATTCACAGAAGTTTTAGATTTCAGAATCAAGTTGATATCCCGCCCAATAACTTCTGTAACAACCAAACAAAAAATATTTTCTGAAGGCATATAGCAAATGATTAGCCTAGCAGTGAAATGTAGTTCAATTTCAGTTACGTTCCACCTACTCGCTTATGGAACGTTGGATAACGTTTCTTTGACATAAAAGAATTCGTGCGAGTTTAAACAATGCAGTAACGTAGTAAGGGTAGAAAACTGTAATCACACATTATCCTCTCAAGGCATTTAAAAGGCAAATGCAGGCCTTTCAAATCATATAAAAGGCATAATAATAACCCTTTTATTCCTATAAATGTAAAATAACTTTCCAGGAATTTTCTGCACGCCGCTGACAGCATATAGTAAGTAAATAATAATTTCAATAAATATGTAAATGTAAAAATCCATCATATCACACCCGTTATGCATCAATATAATCTTTAAACAGATCTCACTTTTATCTGTTTCATTTTAATTCCAAAACAGTTTAATTCAGATTATTATTCCAACGAAAGTTCACCAGCTCGAAATAAAAGTCAATTTTCACACAAATTTTATATCAACAAATAGCAGTCTTATATTTACGGGAAAAGGATAGTTGATTCAAGTTATAACCGTCCGATGTCTAGCGAAACTAGCAAAAACATGAACTGATATTTTTGAGATACGAAGCTATAAGCAATGAACTTGATATCATAGATATCAACCAAATTTGAACTTTTCCAAAAATCACCACTACGTATTTAAGAAATTTGAAAACATATTTTTAAGTAGATTTAATGTAAAGCTTCATATATTTTACTCAAATTTTTTTGCAATTCTTAAGTTTAACTCAGTGAACATTTAAAACATTATTATACTATGTTCAAATTTGAAATTCGGCATAATTTTGACCAATCAAAATGTGCACACATCCACCCATCTGATATCATAAATATCAAATTTCAATAGTTTTAAATAATTGCTGAATCGTGAATATATAACCGTCTACTCACCTTCTGGATCAAGATCCGAGTGATACGATTCAACCACATTGTTCTTATTTTTCACAATATCAATGAAGTTCATACTAGTCGGCAATTGAAGAGTAGCAGCGCCTGTATGCGATCGTCGGTTCGATGGCGCCCTATTAGCCCCCCAATACTCGCAGCAGTTTCCCCCAGACCCATAATATGGGGGGCTATAAGGCTTGTCCATACGCAAAAATGAGGACTTTATACCAGGCATTTCTTTCAAGTGTAAAAACTTTACTATCCATTCCAATCCATCTGAATTTGCTTGGTGAGATAGCCATGCCCTGGCTTCTGGTACAGCCTACAAATACAGTAAACTTTGGGTACTACGAGAATTCACTCTTGACAAATTTTTACATTTAAATGAAAAAGTCATTTTGTCCGAGTTCAGCTTTAGATTTTTGGATATATACTAAACTTTTGATGAAAGTGTTGGATAGCTGATAATTTTTTGAATAGTACAATCGACTTTAAGAACAATTAATACGTAAATAGGAAAAAATTTTATACGGATAAAGCTTACATATGCCTGGATAACTTTTTAGCTCATAATGAGTTTATTTGTTGGAGGGCCTAATTTCGGAATTATTTCTGAAAATTTAAAAAGTTCTAAGTAATTTAGCAGCCTATTCTACATGACTTGTTCATAATTTTTTGCGACTATATTCTAGGATAGTACAATGGATATGTATCCATAGAACCCACTGAATTTAATCCTCTGTCATTTACCCCTCCTCCTGTTTTTTATAATTTTAATATTAAAAAATAATATTAAAAAATTTTCAAACATGGAAAGGTAAAAAAAATGTGGAGCCAAATCAAAACTTGACTTTAGTCACTAGAAACTAGGATTGAGTCCCATTTTAGGGAAATTATAAAAAAGCATCGAGTAATTTCAAAAGATTTAGCTCATTTTCTAATATTTTTACTATACATAATTCCTTGGTTGTGAAAATTCTACCATTTTTGTCATTGAAAATGGTCTAGAACTAGATAGAAAATCCATATCTTCAAAAAATTATATGCTTGCTAGAATCAATTCAAAGAAGTTATTCGGATGAAGGTTTAATAGACATAGATAACAGATGGCAACGATGCAATGCAGTAATTTGATTTACCTCTGCTAATCGAAGCAACAAATTAATAGATGCTTCGGTGGCGCGAATATATCGATTCTGTCCTACCATAGTTTCCAACAAATGCCTATATAAATAAAAAATGAGATCATCAATATACCCATATATATTCTACTATTCAACATTATAAAAATTGAATACAAAAGTATAAAGTTCGCCTGAACTTGATCGAAGAAGCACTCATGTATTCGTGAAAGTGAGATTTCCGAGACATTTACCCAGCTACAGTCACTTGGTCGATGTAATGAAAACACAAAGGATGGCAGTGCAGCAAGTGAGAAGTTCTCAAGGAGGTCTGAATGAAGGGATGATTGGCTAGTATGCAACATTTAAATACATGTGAACTAAGATGCATGTACAGTAATCTATCAACTGACACTGTTAATGGGGTCTACAAAAAGATTATAATAATCAGATATTGCACGGATAGTTTGAAAACATTTGAAATTTTTCTGTGCCACTGGAAATTTGGGATCAATCCAGAAACTGCCTCCATTTGAGAAATAAATAAAATTCAAGCCTGCAACTCAAGAAATTACTATTTATACATGCATGTATCCATTGTGATAAATATATATATATATATATATATATGTATGTATTGAGTGCTAACTACCTCATTGTCCATCCAGTTCTCCAGTCACACAACCCATCATTGCTCTCAGTACCAAGCAGGGCTGCAAGGGCGCAAAAATATGGCTTAAGGTCATCCCGCGTATTACCACACTTTATCCCCTCACAAGCATACTTTACAATGAGACGAGTAAAGGGACGAGACCTCCAGGAAATATGCCTCAAAACCATTGCCATGGGGGACCTCCTGGAAGGCAAAAATGCCCCCTTCAAAATTCTAGTTATCAGTGAGGGACTGGTCAACATTTCCGCTTCCGGACTGTCCAAAGGTAGGTCCCAAAGAGGGTCAATCGAGGCCCAAACAGAAGGTGCTCGAGCAGCAGCTGCTTTTTCGTCAGCAGTCATTTCCGTTCGTAACCGCTCAATTTCAATCTCATCATTCTCATTTTGAATTTCGAGAATACCAATTGCGTTGCTCAGGGGGTACAAATTACAGGCACAGAGTAAATGCCCCAAAAGTTTGGAAAATGAGGTATAATCGACTTCTTCAGAACTGAGAGTACCCCCCATTGATTGCGGGTGAAATACCCCCTGAAAGGCACTACCCGGTACCAACTCAGGATACGGGGTACTTTCCTGCATGAGAAATGAAAGTAGCCTTGCAAGTACACCATTCTCTAAAAGGAGAATTGTAGCTATAGAATCGACAGCAGCGTATGCATATATTAAACTAAAAAAATCCCCCATATATCTCCAGTAACCCTCACACTGTAACTTTGGTAAAGTATTTAATAGCGTGGAAATAAACTCTGTGGATACTGCCTCAGATATCAAACTCATGCGATCTCGTAACGTCGCTGTTACATCACACGTTACTGCAGCAGATAATAGGTTAACGGCATCAACCCTACACAAATGTGGTGATAGTACAATATCGTATAATGCAGCTGTATCTTTTTGGAGTTTGTGCAGTAACCAAGCGCTCACTTCAGGACTGCTTTTAATCATGTCTCCTAACACCCTGCACCAATCCGGAACTCTTTCATAATGACCAGCTTGTTGTAAAGTCCCCAGTGCAAATTTCAGTCCCAACATTAACCCTTCAGGGGGTATAGAGCCCTCCCAAGCCCGCTTACCCAAAATCAAATCCTTCAAAAATGAATAGTACTGAGTATTCTGGATATTCCTCTTGTGCCAAAACTCGAAATTTTCTATATGAATTTCTTCCATGATAGCCGGAGGAACAGGGGCTCGGAATCTCATAGTGGGCTCAGGCACTGTAGAATACTCTCTTTTTGAGGCTTGGCTGGGGTCTATAGGGGCTATTTCACTCGTAGAGACACGGTCATAGACCAGCATGAAGGCATTTCGGTCGCTGAGCCAGGAGTGATTACCCCCACCGACATTTGCTGAACGCTGACGCGTACCTCCAAAACATTCTACCTCCAGCTCTGCTGGATCAAACTCAGTTACGATATTGTCGTTGAATTCAAACCACCTGCGCGATCCACATCTCTCTCGAATAAAACTATAGTAGTGGCCACTGTTAGCCGTACCCATATGAACGACGACACCGGCCAGCTGATACCTAGATACACATAAAAAAATTTTGGGTGCAAAACTACAAGTAAAAAAAATACAAAAAACAGAAAAATTTGCAAAAGAAGATCAATATATATCAAATTTGATCGAGCAGCCAAATAGCTTTATAGATGTCAAGAGAGAAATCAAGGAAATGAGTATAACAAAGAAATACTTTTGAATGGTAAAATTAAATACCAACTATACTGGATTGTATAACCCATGAAAACTGAACATAATTATTGGGGATATATTATTTTACCATACTCCTCTGCGAAAATTGCTCAATGACCTAGGTACTTTCTAGGGTTGAATTTCAACTAGTTCATATTATCAAATATTGCTCAGAATTGCATCTTTGTTGGTAAAACATACAAGCACCAAAGGTAATATCACATGAGGTAAGAACCTGTAGTAGCTATCTGGACGTTGATTATTGGCCCTCGAATCGGGCCCGATTTCAGTATCTTCTCCCCCTAATAAATCCCCAACTTCAGATTTTATTTGATCTGCTCGCGCTTCAGTCATAAATGGTTTCATGTCAAGTTCCATGGGAAACTCAAATCGATCGTTTATTTTCACCTGTTGCATAGATCCAAAGTCAAATTCAAATCGCTTCAAATGAATAATCAAATGAGGGGGTAAATCACGGATACTCAGGCGCTTCAAGGTGGCTAAAGTTTGGGCACTTTCTCCCTCCCCCCATCTGTAATCCACTGTTTCCCCTGCCACAAAATTTTCCAGGGCAGCATTGAGGGTTCGGACATCCTTTACGGCAACGCTTATGGTGGAGAAAGGTTCTGGTCTTTCACTACGCTTCCCCCCTGGAGCCAGCAGCTCATTGCTAAAAATGCCCCCAAAAGTCTCCCGAAGGGGAGTTTCGACGGGAGAGCCCATGACTTTACCCTCGAGTTGCTGCAAAAATACTGCGACGAATTCACTAGCATCTTGCTGCATCAAAACATCAATTGGCTGATTATCCCAGTCTCGCATAGCATGGCAGAAACCTGCACACGTACATATGCATTGCCATCAATAATTTGGAATTTGTATTAAGAAGTCAAAAGTGGAATATCTAGAAATTCAGACTATTACTAACAAAGATACAAAAAAAATGAATAAATATATATGATAAAAACTTCAAGGATAACATAAAATTTAGTATTGGTTTGATCCATTTAGCCTGAGGGAACTGTATACCTCTCCATATGAATATCAATTGGGAAACCAACGATGTACAAAAATACAACTAACAGCTTCTTCTCCAGATGAATAGTAGCAATGTAAATTAAAAAATTAATGCCAAACAATGAACCCGAACTCTTTACTCACTGAACACTGAACTACAAAAAATCAAGAGCTTCCCTAAGGCACAGGTCAGGATTTACGCACTAAAAAAGCAAAAGCTGACGAAAGAATACTTACCGATGGGGTTATAATGGGCCTTATCCGATTCCTGCAGATGTCCAAACATAACCTGAAGTTGCCACATAAAGCTCTCCTCCCTCTCATCCACAGGTATATCCGCCTCCCCATCAAATGCCAGCACCGACTCCCTAAACCTAGGGGTCATAAACAACTGCTGTATTGTAGCATTCATATAGCATATACATCCCAAATTTTTCAACCCACAATATCCCCTTGCCACCCTGCGATTATCAACTCCTGGGCGATGAATACTATCTGTACGCATAGAACCCGCACCGGATACGGGTACAATTCGTGAGACCCGTCGCCTTCTACGGTCCTCCTTTACTTTCTCTCGAGCACGCTGTTCTGGCGTTAGGCCAATCGCGTGATGAGAAGAGCATAGGGATGCACAAAGTTGAAAAGTTAGGGGATCGCCACGAGCTAAAACTGCTAGTAGACTGAAGGCAGCACGACGTAAACTACGTGACTTGCACTTTGGAGATGCTCCTGGTTTCATGTCTGCCCCCCCTTTTTGGGATAAATAAGGAGCAGATTCAAAATGAGTATGCGCAAAGAGACAAGAATGGAATAACTCGTGAATAAGACCGGTTTTACTATCAAAAAGAGAGGTTCCCAGGAGTCGACAGAGGTTGGGTAGACGCTCTACCTGCAAAAAAAACAACTATCTTTTCACGTATTCAACATACAGATATAATTACTGTGGAGGGTGCCAAAAACTCAAGTTTTACGCCAAACATTTCTAATACCATACTCCTTTAGCCTACATTCGACTATATTAGCTACATGTTCGATAATACGTGTATTACAAATATCGAAAAGAAATGCTAAGTTGACAAGATAAGGTAAATTCAACACGATATTATTATTTGTTAAATTTTTTCAACCTACTCACCAAATGCCAATACGGCTTTGAAAGTATTATCGAATATCATGAGTATGCATTGAAAAATATATCCAATGACGATAATTTGAACCAGGAGAGGGGAGAGCTTGCGGGCAAACATGTCGTTCTTAAATTTTAAAATTTTACAATGGTAATACCTATGAATGAAATAACATTAATTTTTGTTAATTCGTACTATGCTTGCGCAATACACTTTGGATATAAGGAACCTATCAGAACCATCAAATTATTCGTTGTATCTGAAATTTCTTACATCCAATATCTGAAGCTGAACTTAGCGCAATACGCAATTTCTGTTTAGTATATGAGTGAAAATCTATAAAGCAAATTTGTCATTTCTGAAGTCTACTGTGTAAGCAAAAGAAGCACATACCTCGCATGACTCAATTGCATAACGTAAAAACAGGAGACACCCCCTTAAAGGCATATCCTCATCGTTTTCGGAATCTTCTACCATTTCGCGATTTCTTATTTCCCAGCCGACTGTCATGCACACTGTGTCCCGTTCATCTTGTAGCATCGAATTCGGCAAACGGACTAATTTGACCATCAAGTCAAAGTAGTCCATGCAGCTACGTTTTTCAGATTGCAGCCCAGTAGAAAGGGATCGCAAGAGCAGCGAAAGAAAAAAATGAGCTGGGTCTGTGCGTGGCCCCGAGTAGGGGGTCAATCGAGGGGAATTTGGGAGGTGGCGTTGAGCCATGGCATATATACCATTTGCAACTTGCTTTCGTACCAAAACCTTGACAAAATTTTTAAATTGTAACATTATCCAATCAACAGAGCCAGTGAAAATTATTAAAATTTAAAAAAACTCAGTGTGCTCGGCCACTTAGGTCTATTTTATTTACTATTTTACAAACCATTGTATCAATAATTCAAAATTCAGGAGGATATTTAATGATAAATGTGATATTTGTATTAGAACTTGATTTTGGTTCAAGCATGATTTGCTTAATTTTACTTCTTGATGTTAATTAAATCTATTATCCGTCTCAATTTTTATTGGTATTAATTGTATTAACGGAGTTTGCCTCCTTATACAAATGCATCAAGATGCTCTTTTACTCGAAGAATTTCTCTGCTTTGAATGGAATATTTGTGTTTTACAATCTTTTTATAACATCATTGTTTTGTATTTAAGGGAAAAGGTGGTATGGATGACGTGGGTTAAGGTACTTGTGCTGGGATGGAATTTTCATTATTTATTCAAAGAGTTTTTTAAGAGAAAAATTTCATAAGTGTCGGGCTTAAACAAGTCACATAATTATCTTGGATCCTTTGAGGGACAAAAAAAAGTCATTTTACTCTAGTACCGGTAACATTTGTTAAGAAAGATGCCAAACAACTGGGGATAAATTCAGTTGTATTTAACTCGCCATAAGTAAATCAAATAATAAAAGAGTCAAAATTGAACCTGGGGCACTTCCAAAAGTCCATAGTGAAGCGTATCTGGGAGACCTTCAAAATTCAACACCACTTCAAGAAGAGAAGGATTTTCAAGAGTCAATGTGGTGAGTAAGCTCATTGTATGTTGAACCACCTCAGCTTCAGCCGAAACCCACTTTTCATCTTCCCCCAACACCCCCAAATCGTTATCCGAACCTGTGGTCACAGTTCGGGTTACTTCGGCCATCAAAACCAATGCACGCTGCATTAACTCTCTTGGCTCAACCTCATCTAGCAAATCCGACAAATTCCATGACTTACCATTGGTATCGTTGTTAATATCTATGCTAGTATGAATATTTTCACTATCATCATCGCTGCTACTGCTACTATCATTTCCTTTGTGCATCTTACTTCTCGATGGAGAATCGGGTTTGGACGGTTCATTTAGAGTGAATGATAGAGCTAGGCTGACGGATAATTCAAGAAGTGATGCTAGACAGGCTTTGTGTAATTTGCGCGTCGAATCAAATTGGACTCGATTCTTGCCTCCGAGTAAATTAAACATGTGGGAGACTCCCCCTTTTTCGACCAGTGCCGACCTCAAGGCCTGAAGCAGGAAAAGATCAATGAAAATGCATTTAATTTTAAATACATTCTATGTGCACGAATGCAGCATTAAAGCATTTTTGTCTGCTCTTTCCTACATGTACGAATAACCTGTCATCATTTTACAAGATATATATTAATACCAATTTTTTTGCTACGCTTTCGCCTCACTATAGATATTCAAACATAAATGAAAGAATAATGAATATTGAGTATGGGAGGAGCGGGAAATTTTAACTGCTAATCGCACACTTTAAATAAAATTTCTTAGCAAGTTTTGAATGCCAAATATTTTCAATATATGATTATTACTATTATTTACATTTTCATAGGTTGATTTGTACTCCAATTTTGGAAGCATTATCTTTGAGGTGTCTATCAATAATCCCTTCATTTGGATTTATATAAGTATTTTATTATCGGTGATAGTCGGGGGATTACTATAGATAAAAAATGAATAAAAACTGCCTAATAAAGCTCAGTTGCCTTTCAAAGTACTTTTTAAATATTTTCTCTGAAATTGAAACTAACTCAACTGACCTTCGCATCTTCTCGGTCTCCCGGTAAAGCATGTTCATCAACAGCAGATAACATAATACTAGATAACGCTCGTAACCGATATAACAGCATAACTACGCTTCCTCCAGGCAAAATGCGGTTCCAGTCCAACTTTTCAACTACAGGTTCCAAACAGTTATACCCGTAGAAGCCCCTTATTTGCTTTTCGGGGACCGAAAGGAAACATTCGAGGGCAGCAGCATCAGACGGTAACCGTATTGAATTACTTAAATTTCGAAGCTCATTATGTATTTTCGTGTTTATTGGTAAAGTACACAGCAAATCCCATGCAGCGTCGGCAACTTCTGACGATTCATATTCAGATAAGGAAAGCAACAGCTCAAAGTATTCCTTTTTATTTGAAAGCTGTTCAGTGGGAGAGGCCGGATTTCGTGGCATCTACATAAATTTTGCGCAACCAGAAAAACAAAAATATGAAAATACTCTATGAAATATTTAACAGAAATGCGTTTTGAAAAACTGTATCAACTGACAAATCACATTCTTGGTAACTCATTTTAAACGAATTTGATTGGCAAGAAAAATCAAAATAATAGCAAATTTAACAGTACAGGTGCCAGAAAAGTAATTAAATTCTCAAGATAGAAAGCTAAATAATTGGCTTCAATTTGTTTAAAGTTTTTTATTTTTTTTGTGTAATGTTTTAAAAAAATTTATAAAATACTTCGATTTTAATTGAATAATGGGAAATTAGTTCAACTACCAGATGTTGAATTATTAGCACCAAAAAATTATATAATTAAAATTTTTAAATAAAAACTCATTATGCTCATAAAAAGAAAACTGTACATTTCCCAAAAGTACGCAAAAATGTTTACATTTCTTAGTTCAATAGAATTTTATACATGATAATTAGAGTGTTCTGACACGCTAGGAAATCAGCAAATAGATTATTTGAGCTACCATAGAGCGATTGATGACAAAAATATTTTTGCCAATAATCACTAGAAATCATACTTTTGAATTGTATGCATACTTCAAAATCTCAGGTTTAGCACACAGTTAGAGGTCAAATAAAATTGAACCTTTAAATGGAAATGAACTAAATTTTTATTGACCAAAATAGACTAAGCAAAGACAATTCGAGAGGGCCTCATTATCATCTCTAATTGCACTTGTTTCAGAGGCACTCAAACTAGTGAACTTCCTTGGTCCTTAGGGTTGGCAGAAAAGTAAAAATTAGAGACTTCACCTTAACATATCCCTAGGGAGTTGTGTTATTAATTACAGTCATAATTGATTTGATTCGTTTTATACACTTGCAGTAAACTTCAATTATATAGCAAATTTGTCAATACCACCGGTTTTATTTGTTATATTCAAAAATCTGAAGCGAAACCTGGACGCCATATCAGATTTTTGATTATTTGTTATACATGAAAACTCTTTAAGAAAATTAGTTATATCCGAAGTTTACAGTATTTCTCAGTATCTACAAAACAATTTGATATGGAGACTTATTTAGTTTTATCATGCAGTTCGATTGTTAGATAGAAATCGTATTCTAACTGTGCATCAAATTATTTTTGCAAATATTGTACCTCTATTGCATCTGCTCGGGCATGCAAAGGGGGGTTCCAGCCAATAGTATAATCACAAGGCTCCTTTAGGAGTATCGCTACCACAGGGTTATAGGCCTGAGAAGGTATTTCTGCCAGTACCAAAGAATCCTTGTCAGGGCTAACTTGGGGGCGCTGTCCGACACTTATGTGAACTTGGTTTCCAGGAGTGCTGTACGTACGAGCAGTGATCGCCCGAAGTTGTCCCATCGTTACTGCACAAAAAATCCAAAATTCAATCGTTTGTACTTGACACCTCCCATAGAAATGTAACAAACTACTTGTTTCGTTAGTTAAATGAAAAAAGAACAAGTGAACAACAATAATAGTCAATATCTATATACTGATGCGACTTTTCAACATGGTACTTTTTGTGGGTGAGTGTATGGAAATATATATTAGAATCCCCACTAAAAACTATTTACCATAAACAATGTTTCAGTGATACTTCAAAGGTATAATTTGAATAAATAAGAGGGGAACACGTCGGGAGGGATACATTTAGAGGAAAGCTATATTGAGCAAATTTAAAGCATTTACAAGGAGTAAAATAAAACATAGCTAAACGAATGAATTCTGCCCTTGCCAAGACTAAGAAAGTTTGAAGTTCAAACGGAGAAAATGATGCATGAAAAAAATCAATTTATTGTGATTTAAATCAAAAGCCAACTTTGCTAATTTCGAGTCAACTCCATCCGGTAGTTGATTTTCATCAATTTAAGGCAATCAACCTTTTCTACGATGCTCATTGGATGTGTTCAAGCGATTGATAAAAAAACTCGCTTCAAGCAAAACTTTCGATTCTCTAACCAAAAATGGTTCAATATCAAGTAATTGAAAAGCATGATTTTGATTAAAATCATAATTATTAATCTAATGGATTAAACTGGTTTACTGAACTGGTTTAGCTCTTGAATGAAATGCGATTCAACCAGTTCAAATCCATAATATTCTATAAGGTGAATACGACAGATGCACATTTACGTACGTGCATTTATATAGTCCAGAGCAGTTCAAACAGTTCAATGAAACCCGAACTGGACCATCGGGGTAAACCTTAGAACGGTATTCATCCCCCAAAACCGTAAAATTACTACTTCTCACATTCAAGTTAATACTCTTAGACATGAATATCATGCATTTAGAAACAATAATTGATTCCGGAAATATATTCTATATCTCATTATATAGAAGTATGTATACATTCAAATATCTTATAGATAAATAGAAAAACAAATGATTCTAGCGCGGTGAGATAGTACGCACAAAGAGCCCTGAACGAAAAGAATACTGACGTACAAATACATGCAGACGGCATAAAAAATATTTGCACAGCAGTTAACAATTCGATATGTATATCAAGCGATTTCAACAAAAAATTTCAAATTTTTTGCGAGCATAGAAAGATTTGACAAACTGCACTCTATCACCACTGTATGGCATACCTGGGCGTAAATTTTCAGGGGGCCCTAACTTAGCCGGAATAGGCAATGTCTCCAAATAATTGGTACCTCGTCCTACTTGCTGCTGTACTGTCACCCTCATCTCCCCTCCAGCCTTCGCAGTGGTAAATGGATCGCTTTTTCTAAAGCTCAATGCTGCCTGCACAAAATAATAGCATAAATATTTTTTTCTTCTGAATACCGTAGTAGTTCATCATTATTTAAACCTTAAAGGAGCAACACCTCTCGAACTAAGTCGAACCTGACTGGTTCAAATGGGCAAAGATGGCATATCTAAATGTGTAAAACGACAAACTGGAGTGTCAGGTTTAAAATTCAAATCATTTTTATTGGTGGCATTGAGTAGAGTAAAATTAACTTAAATCGAAAATGCTTACAGCATAAATATAAAATTCAATTCTCTTCAACAAATCTTTGATTTTTTCTAAGTCATAATCAATTCTACTTTAAAATAAGCCAACACCAATTTACTGAAACAACCAAGGTCTTTCATAATGAAGCATGCGATATACATAGAAAATAGGAATAAACTTTCAAATAAAGTAAAGTTTCTGTTATACAGCTGCATGTGCTTCTTCTGTAAATTTTGATAGTTTTTTATCTTAAAAACCAACTGCTTCAATTTCCACTACATACTAATTTCCTGTAAAACTTTTCTTGAATTATTTAAACAGTTAAAGATTATATTATGATATGCCATAAAATTGGAGATTCTAGATGGGTGCCAAAAAGAAAAAGAGCAAGGAATTGTTCCTCTCTAATTTACAATTTTCATTTACCAAAATATGCAGTAAAATCCGGATATAACAAATCTGCCATGACCACCGAATTAATTAATTCTGCCTGAAAATCATAAGCCGGACTTTGCAAAATACGGATTTTCATTTATTCGTTATAAATGAAAGTTCGTTAAAAATAAATTCATTGTATCCGAAGTATCTTACTGTGAATGATCGATATGCCACCATATTCAACTTATATATTTATTCATGAAACAAACATGAAAAATGTGAGCATAGAACTCTTACATTACATCCAAATAAAAAAATACCTCTTTCAAAAATAGCTTGAGCAATAATAAAACTCGGCACAAAACTGTGGTGCTCCATTTTTGCATGGTACTTCGATTCTCTTCGATAAGCTCCATGCAACGCTTCACAAACAAAACCACCAATTCCTTGCGCTCCTCAGGCTGAGTGGCCATCAGAGACAAATGCAAATTCACTAAAAATCGACCTGCCAAAGTTACAGACTGGTCTTCACTAGCCTCGCAGACTACCTTCCAGAGAGTGGGCCAGCCAATTAGTCTATCCACGATGAAATCGCCACCGCGCTCTGACAGCAAATTCACAACTCTAAAGTACCGCTCAAAACACTTGTATCCTTCTACTTGAAGCCTTTCCCAGTTTGCGTCTTTACAAAGTAACTCAGATAGCACGCGCTTTGCAGTTTCAGCATTCATGGTTACGTAGATACCGCCAATACTGCGATCTCTGGGGACAACGGTAGTCAGCCAGTGCAAAAAAGTAGAGGATTCCATGGGACACAAATAATTTTTAACAAATGATCCCCACAAGCTTTTAAGTGTAGCAAATTCTAGCGGTGTTGGGCTATACTCAGCCATAAACTTCAAGAACTCAAGTCGGTTTAATATCTGGGTGGAATGCATTTCCCTTCCTTCGAAAATGATGTCCATCATAGAGTTATCGGATTGTTCTAGAACATTTTTAACACGCGAACGGTACGATTCTAAATCATCAATGATGATATCAATTATTCTATGCTCTCGTGCAAGATTCATAAGAAGATGTTCTTTCGCGTAACCACCATTACTTCGCCCAGCTGCTACAGCACTTTGTTGGGCCTCCATAAGCATTTTTAAAACCCGTAGAGAAACTATTGTATTTTTCCCCTCTTGAATTCCTTTTACGCAGAGATTAATTAACCGGAGCAACTCAGTTAACCGAACAGATCGTGCGCCAGTGTGAATGGGTCGTGCAGCATCATATAGCACATGGGCTAACGCCTCTGCAGCTAACGATCCAATCGACGGAGAGTTATCTTGCGCGACATTCCATAATACATTCAAGGTATCCGTTAACACATTACTAGCTAATGGGTCATTAGCAGCATATCCAACTTCGAGACTTGTTGCTGCAGCTCGCGCAAAGTCCTGTATGAACTCTACATGGCGCTCCTCTAGAGAAGGGGCCAAGGCACATGCATGAGCACAAATTCGGGCTAAAATATTTCCGCCTACTCGGGGAACGAGCTGCACCGTTAAGGAATACACGCAGCGTTGTTGCGCATCTTGCTGACCCACACCGGCTGCCCATAGCAAATCCATATGCCTCATTGTGAATTTCTTCTGGTTCGCCATGAGTTGTAATATGGGTTCGCTACGCTTCAGCACCTTATGATAAATAAACATACAATATTAAAATTTAATGATAGCATAAGATACTTGTTGTTTCGGAGTTTTTCTGGCATAATATTCATTAAAATATCAATAAATTTGACCCTACCCGTAATCAACACCATATGATTCATATAAACCAATCAAAATCTTCTTAAATTATAAAATCGAATTACAAAAGAATAATTATCCAAAATTTGATGAATCACTCTTATAAAAAACGATGTCACCAAACAAATTATGGTTAGGCAAGTAGTGTTCTCCTGTGACATACATTTCTCTAAGTTAAGTACAAGCAAAAGATACCCAAAATTTTTTACTATAGGATAGTCAAAATAATAATAAAAAATTATAATGAGATGAAGTACTGCAAGTAACTTGTTAAGAAGGCAATTAAATTATATAAGAAGAATTTCAAGGACAATGAGGACGTCACTCTTGGAATAAGATACGAATGGTCAGAAACGACGCTTGCTAACTTTCAGCTCATAATGAGTTTATTCATGTCAAAAGATCAAATTTCAGAATAATTTCTGAGGAGTTAAATAGTTTTAATATTGTATATTTTACACATTCACCAATTTTTGAAAGATGTCGAGATTTAGAAATGACTCGCTGAAGTCAAATAAGCAAGGTAAAAATCAAAATCCTTCGATTTGAAAATTTAATATAATAGTATTTGCCTCTGAATAAGTAAAAACTATGCTCAATGAAAGAATAAATTTTACTTATAATTTAACCCTTACAGCTTAGGTAGCTAATGAATATTAATATAATTCATGGCATTTGCTTATAATTACAATAAAATCAATTAGTGCCCCACACTAAACACGCAAGAAATGAAGATGAAATCAACATTCAAAGTCATTCTCAGTGGTTTGAGAATGTTAGACAGCAGAAAAAATTTTCTATTTATAAAAATAGATAAATCCGATACCTCAATATGTGCTTTGGATGTTTTCTTAGCATTCATAATGAGATCCTTTGGGGGATGTTTTCGGGGGGTAGGAGGTCCGGGGGTTATATCCTGGTCTCCCAGGGCGAGTTCCACTGCTCCGTGATCAGAGAGCCATTGACTTAGCCATGAAGCGGTAATCCAATAGTAGGTAGACGACGGTCGAAAATATGAGCTGGACAGGCTATGTGGCCGCTGTTCAAGTTGCATAGTAGCAGTGCAAATGCTACCGAGTAGAATTATACCCCTAATTTGGGGGCCCAAAAGGGGGCAAGCTAGCAACTGTAGGCATATGCTAACATGCATTTTCTCGGTAAATTCTGCCAGATTGAATTTCGGAATTACCTCTGCATAGAGAAAAGATTTCATCAACTGCAAATATATATATTTGCAGTTAAGTCGGATATAACGACTCCACATTTCATGAGTGCTTAATTACAACAAGTAAAGTACAGGTCCCGAGTATTTCTAATTGGCTTTATATTTTCAGCTATAACTAATGATTTTGGTGATCCCGACAAATTTATTGCATCAGAAGTTTACATGTGCATTACATTCCAAGGTATAACGAACCAGAATAGTAAGAAAGTATAACAATGCAACATGGCATTTGAGACCATCATGATTAAAACTTCAGCGAAATGTCCTTTTCAACTTCTCAAATGCTTCTTACAATTTACTCTTTGTATCTTGCCAAAAATAATGTGCCTAGCAATTAAAGTAAAAGTACCTAAAGCTATACCATAATCAAAAATATTGTGCATCTTAAAGATTTTCACTGAATTTATAGCATTTAACTTTGAGTAAATACATATTGAGGGATAAAATGGAGGATTAGATGTATCAAAACAGTAAAAAGTAGTCCAAATAGTTCAAATAATATAAATAAATTCGCACTGTATCTTGTTATTAATACTAATGATCAGTAGATATAGCAATAGTACAGCCCAGAGAAAGAGAGAAAACGACAGAGTGATGTCATAAGTTGAAGCACAAAATTGTACTTCAACTTGATAATGTTCTAGAAGCTTACTAAATAATTACACTAGATTGTATACTACACTAGTCGGCACTAATACAAAAAGATAACAAAGCTAGATATGGCTAGCATCTGACCAGATAACCCTTAATTGCCTGAACCAAGTAAGGGCTGAGGCGCTAGTTACTATGAATATAATATAATAACATGGTTCAATACATTTTTACAGCTCTAAAAATGAAAAAAATCCAATTCCGATTATTGATTTTTGCTCAACTGCAGAAAAAATCGACCGAGTAAGTAATTAAGCTGAGATTTCTACATCTTTATTTAATACCATTAACCTAATAACCAAAATTCAAACTAGAGAAATATACGTGTCTAAATTAATCACCTGGCCACAAAACTTTAAGTTCTGATAATACTCTATCCAGCAACGCCATTGTCCGTTTATCGGAAGCATCTTTCGCTTCTTTTAATTCCTCAACAGTCAATCTCTGCAGTCTCGTATCGACCAGTTCTTTCAACTTCTCAAAGTAACCTCGCCCAGCCGATAAATCGTAAAACTGACGAGTAACGTGCATAAACCGAACGTACATGTTGACTTCGATTAACCGACACACATTCGAAGGTTCAGTCAATCGCTTCAGAATGGCAAGGTACCCCCTGTAAGTTGTTCAGAAGTTTTTATTTTCTGCAATATATATATGTATATGTACAGTAACTTTCATGGAATAAAATATCAAAAGGAAGCATCGATCATGAATGTATAGAAAAAGTTGTGGAAAAAGTATAACGAAAATGGCATTTAGTTCCTTAAGTTTTGGTCACTATTTAATAAAGTATACTTCAAGTTTAATACTGATAAGATAAAACTCAATTGAAACATTAATATATTTTACAGTATAATCACTCCAAACTAGTTTATATTCGGCCAAAATTAAAGAATAATTTTTTACAAGCTTTTCATTTATCGAGAGCAAAGAAAAGCCACCGCAGTCGTACCAGTATCTGACAAATAGTTTCAGCCAAAGGAGGTTGTTGAATAACATGGAATCAATGTAGAGGAATTTGCTAATAATTGTGTCTGCCATTTAGTACAGAGTAAATAACGACATTGGATAGCACCGAACATAACGAAACAAATGAATAGATCCATTATTGTATTGTGTCAATTTTAGAATATAATATTTGTTCCAATAAAAAGACTCTTCTAATTACTTTTTACATATTAAACTTAAAAAAATAAACTTACTATGGAGAAAAGATAATGATAAAAATAATAAGAGAAATCTTGATAAAGTCTATTTGATATATTTATGCACTGCTTGCATTCAATTAATTTTGAACAGAGTACGTAGTAAGCAATAGCGCGTATGAAAAAAGGTTGAATACAAAAACAGAACACAAAACTATATACAAACCTGCAGGAATGAAAATGCTGAATATTGATGTACCACAGGGGACTAGTGACATTCGATTTCCAAACCGTTACCTCCTGGTTAAGGGAAGAGTAGGGTACCAAAAGTCCCTGATCAAGGGATTTAAACTCTGGTTCTTCGGGCATATAGGGTATTCCAGGGAGCTGAGGGCTACGTACCGGCCAGTTTAGAGCGTCTTTAGATAGGGGTGAGCGACCATAGAATTTATAGTACATCTCACCGCATTCATCATCACATATACCTACGTGCAGCAGTATACGTAGCAGGGAATCGGGAAACTGCGCTCCAGGGAGGGATAGCATGTGTGTAACCACCTGATGTAATACCATCAAATGAAATTTGTGATTTCGACCAAAAGGATTATAATCGTTACATTATGTCCTGACAAAACAAAATTAATTGTAGGTGAAAAATATAATTCTTTTTGCCCCATAAAGATTCAGTTTTGCAGCAGTCTTCGGAAATATTCAATTCAATTTTGAAAAATTTTCTTAAAATGAATAAATTCGGAGATCCTGAAAAATTTGCTGGATTAAAAGTTTACTGAAAAATTGAATTTAAAAACTAATGGCTTTTGACAAAACGACTATATTTAGTCTATTCGATTTAAATCAAATATTTTTTTCATTCGGATATTCAATTTGTATGAGATATCTTACACTGTGTCAAATCCTCTGATAAAGATATTTTCAAAATTTACTATCAAAATACCTCTAAGCCGAGTTGCAGTAAATCATTTACGGCCGGCAAATCTTTCTGAGGGTTTTCATAGCGAGAAACCATAATATTTTCAATGTAGGCAGGAAGGTCTGTGAACAGTATGCGTTGCGTGAATTCATCCTCTAAACTGCCAGCGACTGCGTCATGAATCTGCAGATATTTAAGTATAGAACAAAAAATTTTCAAAACATAGATTGAGGTTGAAAAGCAAGTTCAGTAAACTTCGGATGTAACGAATTTACTTTTGCGGAATTTTCACTTTAAATGAATACAAGAAAATGTCATATTACGCACAGTTCAGTTTTAGATTTTTGAATGAATTAAACTAATTTAGTGATCCCAACAGATTCATTATTTCTTAACTTTACTGTTTAAAGTTAAATTCTAGAAAACACTGTTATAATTATAAAAAATTATGTATTTTTTTATAGAGTCCAATACTCTTGTTAATGATTAATTCTTTTAAAATCTAGGGCATGATAAAAAGAAAAACAATCGATTAATTTCAGCCAGACTCGATATGCAATTTGAAGCCTATGATTTGTGATGAACTTTTATCCTCAATTTTAAATTCATCTAGAATGATTTTTTGGCTTGTTTACCTGAGCTTCCAACTCCATTATATTATCAACCTGTATAAAATTTGGTTGAATTTTTCTAGGAGAACTTGCTGCATCAGCTCGAGAGAGGTGTTCAGCAAGCTTTGTGCTGGAACGAGGAAATGTTTCATTCCATTTTGAATCCCATCCATCATATCTCACAGTGATTGTGTCAGGGGTGGAAGCAACTACCTAAAAAGCCATATAAATATGTAATAAAATAATAATTGAATATATATATATATATATATATATTTTGTCATATATAACACTGATATAGATTTGATAATTGAGTTCATGTGCATATGCAAATGCATGTGCGCAAAAAAACAAGAGATAATGAACTTTGACATTTAAACTTTGAGAATGTACATCAAGAAAAGCAATAATCTATGTAGCCCATTTTATGTCATTTAAAGATATACATAAATATACATGTTTCTACTAAATTTTATAAGATGCATCAAAGCAAAAAAGAAACGTAGACCATTGCTTTTTATTGCATCAGTGGGGCAGTAATTCTACCTTTTACTGTCAATGTGCATTTAAGCATATGTAATCAAAAATGAATGAAAAAACTAAATATAATGTTAAAAATAATGTTCAGAGCATTATGATTTTATCTACGAAAAAGACTTGTGAAATATTTTGAATTAAAATTTAAAAAATTAAATATTTAATAAGAAATTAAAAAAATATTTATAAGTGTAAATTTTATTGCAGCGACTATTTCTCCGGATAATACATATACAGTGTACCTGGGCAGCGTGCCAATGTCCACCTTTGTCGATAATATCAAGAAAATCACCATTCTCAAGGTCAAAGGCTGTCCAGCTTGATGCATGTCCAAGTGGAATTCGTCGAAACCATAAGAAAACATCAGCTTCCGGAGAGAGACTTCTGCTTAACATTTCCCACATCGTCCCACTGTTCTTTTCTGATAACTTTTCTTCGTGAACTACATTTTTGCTATAAGAAATAAAAATCTCAGACAGAGGTTGGAGGTTTGATTCCTCGCTATCATATTCCTTAAACCCGCCATATGCTTTTCGAGTGCACAGATAAGAAGTTCTTCCTTCACTAGTATTAACCAAAGCTCTAGGTAGTTTTTCAAAACCAGCAGGAGTAGATTCGTCATCATATAGAATCTGAATGTCGATAATTGGTCCGAATTTAGTGGGTAAATAGCTATACCACAGGAATGATTGACCGGCGGCAGCGTTTTTATCACTTATGCTCAAATTCGCACTTCCACCGCCTTCCAAAGTTGCTCTGTGATACCCCGCAGGAGCAAGTGCAGCTCCATATGTCACATCAAAAGTAGTTATCGTCGGCATATGCAGAGTCTCAGAATAAAATTAGCTTTTATTTTTTAGCATCAAAGTGAATACACTTGAGGAATAAACAGATCATGGTAGATGAATGAATAGCAAATGGAAAATAAGAATTATCGCATTCCGATTATACTAAGTAATTTAATAAGGTCGTCCTAAGAACTGCTGCAACGAACCTTCATAATAATTTAGCTTTGATTTTCTTCTATAAATCGCAATCCTGACACATCGGTTAAAATTCTAATTCTCGGTAGTTTCGGATTTTGTCAGTAAACCGTTAATTAAACCCGACATTAGCTCACTTTTTTATTTCTAAGCAAAACGTTCCCATTTGTCATTTTTCATCTCAATTCACCTTATATACATTCAAAACTTTACCCATTTTCAGACGATTTATATGCATCCGACAAAAGCTAGTAGTAAATTAATAACATCATTTTTTCCATCTCATGTCACACAGAAAGATGAATCAGATAAAGAGGGCTTGTACTTGACTTAGCATGATTCACCCATGCAATTTTGATCATACATTCTTTTTTTTGCTACATTCAAGTTTTGCTTGCCATGTACTTAGTGATGATGATAGAGCCAAGCTCCCACATTTCAATTTTGTACAAGGGTTGTGAATCTAAAAAATGGCGCCATGTATGTATGCTAAAAAGGATAAAGTCTGAGAGTTGAAGAGGAAGAGATGAAGCAAAAAATCCATACATTCAAACTTTCCAACATGCATGACTATGAATAATACATTCATGACTGCACATATGTATAAGTGCATGTATCCAAATACAGATGCAGAAACAAAATTCCACTAAATTTTACTGGCATCATTTTAACTGTGTATTATAACATTGCGATATATACGACAACCATTTACAAACATGACCATATTGCACTGGCTCTTGCGACCACTAAACGTATAGAGTATTATGACTAAATGGAAAACTTCAGCATTAGCACTACTTAAGCACACCTAGTTTCCTAGCAATAGTAAAATCAGGCAACAGGATATGCAGATTTTAAAATTTAACTTGACTGGGATTTGCTTGATATGAATATAGATACATCGGACCTTCGATCAACAATTGCTTCTGCTTTTTTGAGGTACCAAATTTACCATTTCTAGAAAGTAGCAAAAGATATGAAAAAAAAGTTTTTTTCTTCAAAAGGACAGCAAAATATTGCCTGTAAAAGTTTTCACTAACATGCCCCCACTGCCAAAAAAAGACTGACTTTCAGTATCTACTGCCTTAACTACTTTTTATATCATGCAGATATACAAAATTTCAATCATTGAGAGCAGCTCTATTAATATCTAATCCTGTATAATATCTGAATTTTGCATAAAATTCATACCAGCTGTTATTACAATTGAACAAGACTTTAATCTTCAAAAGTTCAAATAGTGGTCAATTCCATGTACCATAAATATTGTAAAATTATCCCAGAATCTAGTTCTGTACAAATTATTCAGGAAATGGTACAACATGGTTTATCATAAGGTAGCATTTGTAGGGTCAATAGAATTACTTAAGCTAAAAGCATCAAAGTTCAACTAAAAGTAACAAATTTTTGAAACCTGATTTTTACTCGTGTTTCTAATAGATATAAAACTCTTAAAAACTATCACCATTTTTATCACTCATTTAGGTCTAGGACACAGAAGACTGTTTTATTTTGTCAAATCTGTTGAAGTTAATACATGTTTTCTAGATCTTTTCACCCAAATTACCATACCAGGAAGTTGACATGACGTTCATCACATAGTAGTACTCTTTTTCTTTAGTATTCAAACGATACGTTGCATCAAGCAAAAGGCATTAATACTGGGCAAAATGTGTTGAGCTAGTGATAATCTGATGAAAAGATAATTTTTTCAGTGGATTTTCTGGAAAAAAAACAGTTATTCTGTTGTTATCTAGATTTTAAAATCTTCTGCATAATTTAGGCTTGTTTTGTCCTTAAACTGAGCTAATACTCTCTTTCTAAAAAAAGTTTTCAATTAGCTTTGTCATAAACTGGTCAGAAATATGCTATAGCAGCAAATTTGCATGAAAATGGTTAGATAACTCAAATAATCAAAAACTGTTAAATCTATAATTTTAAGAATCCAAAAAAATTATTGATTTGATCATAACCAACCAGATTGGACTAAACCAGACCAAAGTAAGGCAATAATTCTTAATCTAGTTTTTTATTTTTACCTAAATAATGTAGATGCCAATCCCAGATGTTACTTCTCAACAAAAATTCCACTATTTCTTGCTTGCATATTCCTTTATTGTCGGTAGGAACTTGGCATTGTCTTATTTTTATTTCAAATATTTTTGTTTCTCATTGGAACTTTTAAGGCTCTATTGGCATGATATTTTATATTGACTTGTTCTTTGTAATGGCAGTAATAGGAACAATCAGAGTAAAAACTTGTATTATGCAACATTAAACGAAATGTAACGAGTAAGACTCATGCTACTGACCCCCTGGCACAGGTTGCACAAAAGCAGCCAAATTTTAGTAGGGTACTCTTCACACAAACCACAGTCTTGATTTGTGACAAATATGCCCTGATGCAATGCATTTTGCAATTGATACTTGATTAAATGGTTCCTTGCCTTTCCTAGTTGTATAATGTTCAATGGGTGCCGTATATTTTAATTTGGATATGAAAATCACATATCCTCAATAAGTGCAATGGAAAGTTACCAGTTATTTATTTTTCATGAGTAAATTTTCAGGGGTCCTTACCTGTAACAGTACTGTGGCCAAGAAAACAATACTTCAACAATCGTGTTTCGGCGAAACAGTTGCATTGTCTAAAGAATGATGCAGGAGCAGTAACATCAAAGTATCAAATGCCGTGTAAAGTATAAAGTAACAGTAGTTTTTTGAGTGAAGTCCATCCAATAATGCACAACTTACTTCTGACAAGAGCACTGTGTTCGAAAGTAAAGAAAAATACAAATTTTGAAAAATTACTTGAATGAAAAATTTGAAAAATCATTGGATTCTTTTACACTGAGTGCCATAACCAAAAAATTATAACTGATTAGAAGGCTTTTTTGGTGCATATATACGAGAATATTTTTCAAGTTAAATAGAATCTGTAAATTATGCAAAATGTGCAAGTTTTAAATAATGGCTAACAGCATCAGTAACATTAATATTACGCAATTAAAATGACATCTATCTCATTCAATTACCAAAAAATAGACCAACAGTTTGCTATATCAAATTCCAGAAATGGCACATAATTTGTCGTTTTTCATTCCAATTCCTTGTAAAATGCAAAAATTAAACTATGCAACTTGCCATTCAAGCCCAAGATGATTTTTCGTACTGCACGCATATAATGTGGCAATAAAAATAGAAACAAATAAGTAGCTGAATTGGATTCTGTATTTGATATGTAACAAACAGGATGGTATTGAATTATGTACGGGGCACGTGACAGTGTGGAGAGCATACAGCTGCAAGAAGGCTTCATACGCACACGTACGCACAATGCGGGTGGGTTAATCAGATATATCTTCTACATGTCATTGTAGGCAGAACCTCACAAATTAATTTACACAAAGAAGTGTCCAGACATGTCACTACTACAATACTATGAACACAAAACACAAAACAACACCGGGACATCTCGGTTCATCTCTAAAAAAGAGGAACTCTAAATCTAAGCCAGCTGATCTCTAGATGGAAGTGACAGAGGGGGCATGGTTATTGGGCTACACTCCTCCCCCGTATGTTCATGACAATGCGATGACTCCCGCTGCAATAAAGGCCTTCTTTGATGCATTGGATTCATGATTTCTGTAACATTGCTAAATCGATTCAGCACTGGCGACTGACTGTTGGATGAGACGTGAAACAAATCTGCAACCCGATTTCTAGAACCGTCATTTTCACCGTGGGCTAAGGGTGTCACCGCGGTGCTCAAGGATCGTAGAGTAAACATCGCCGGAAATCCTGCACTTGTACTTCGGCCCATTAGTGATACTGCACTAAAACTCCTAGTGCGGCGATGTGCTTTGTGATCTTTTTCTTTTTGCTGAGTCTTCCGCAATTGGGAATCCAACTTTTCTCTCCACTTATCCGAAAATCGGTAAAAAAGATTATCATCCTCAAATAGATGTGCCGCACAAACGTGGCTAAAAATGCCCATCCGAACCATCTCATTCCCAAGGGTAAGGGCTGTTTTTGCATCGTTTACCTCGCCATTCTCTATTAGCCATGCCACAGCTGCGCTGCCTACAAAACAGTGCTTATATCTTCTGAAACGATAGTATCGATCACGGATATCTAAACTACGCTGCATGCGAAGTGCAATCGACTCTATATCATTACCCTTGATACTGGAACTACCATTGCTTACTGCTAATGCACGAACGCTATTTGCCATTAGCGCTTTCTTTCTCAAATCTTTATTTGACATTCCAGGTCTAAGTAATTTTCGGTGGGTAGAGTACTGCGGCAATTCAGCTGAGGAATGCGGCCTGCGACCTAGTGTAGCAGCAATTGGTGAAAAGGGGCTGGGTAATATTCCTGAAGGAGGTGTTTTATTTCCTGAATGCTTCTTAAACTCGTCGGCAAGTTGTACTACAGTAGAGTCCAGAGCCGCAGCAAGGGATCTTAATGATGATAAAGGGATTGATGCATTGTCTAGATTACGATCTTTTCTAGCATTAGCAATGTCCGTGACAATTTCATTAATTGGCAGCCACGGTTTTAGACGATTTGATTCAATGAATGTCAGAACTTCAGGGCATCGCATCTCCCATTTATTGCTTCTTCGCAGAAAGGGGTGTTCAAGTAGCTCATCGATAGAAGCGCGTATAATCGGATCAACATATAAACACTCCCCCAAAAATGAAAGAAGTTCTTCGGATAATGATCCAGAAGAGGTAATGAAATTCATAATGCCATCAGCTTCATGAACTTGGTCGAATTCACTGTGCGCTTGCACAGCTGGACACTCGGCTAATGCTGCAGCAGCAATAGCAACTCCAAAACTCCATACATCTGACTTCGTTATATTTGTCTCGCCTTTTAATCGTTCTGGTGCCATGTAACGTCGAGTACCAACCATTGTGCGGCCAACTCCTCCAGAAGCACATCCAAAATCGGCTACTTTTGCGTCGCCTTCGCGAGTTACAAGAATGTTGGCAGGCTTCACATCCGAGTGACTCCTGTTTTGTCTATGGACATACTGTAGGGCCAGAAGACATTGGTAGGCAACATGAGCTAACCACGGTTCGGGAGCAGGTGTTTTTCGGTCAATCCAATCTTGTAAGTTACCTCCTCCAATGTATTCTACTGCTAAAACAGCCATATTTTCGAGCGGCATGGCACTGCCATAGAATTTTACAATGTAAGGGCAGGCGCCACATTCGCTCGTAAAATTTCGGTGCATTAATGGACTACAAAAATAAACAAACTAATTTTATTAGTTGTGCAGCACAGTTGCTCTGATTGCATTGCACGAAATTAGAGAGTATAAACTTTAAATCCGAAGAAAATATGTGAAGATTAAAAGCTATAAATTTTCATAGCCTAATGCTGCATACGTAGTACATGTTTTTTCATGTACCTTCTTTGCGATTTTAGTGCTTCGAGTTCACTTCGAACAGTCGCTCTGTCCGCTTGAGTTCTGATTTCAATCTCCTTAAGTGCCACAACATCCAGAGTACCAACGTGAATCGCCATGTAAACATTACTAGTCGTGCCCTTCCCCAATCGCTGAAGCTTGAGTAAGTCGGTGTTTAATTCTGGCACTACCTGCCTTAAACTAATCAACGGGCTGTAACAATCTCTCTCTGCGATTCTCAAAATCTGATCCTCTGAATCGACGCTAAGATTACACAGATGATCTATGCTGGGTCGCATGATTCTTACTGGATTAGCGACTTCTACCGTCTCTAAAGATTTTCGCATTGTATGTTTTATAATGAACTGTCTTGCAACAATTGGAATAAGTTTCTGAGGATGAAAAGGCAAATATCGGTATTTATTTCGAAACTATTTATTTTATGGTTTACGCTGCGATAGGCTCAAGACTTGACGGCTTCAAAAAAATAGCATCTATTGAGCAACGTATTCTGTAAAGTGCCGGATAATTCATCATGTTCTATTTGAACTGATTAATTTCAAGAAAAAACGTTGAAATATGATCAGTCAGCTTCTTCTTCGAGTCTGCTCAATACTCTAAATACCAGTGATATTTTACAATTGATGAAATGCCAACTTAAAATAGCACCATGATGCCTCTTGAACTGGTAGAAGAATATCAAGCTGACGTTTTGTAAAATATCTTAAATATCTTTAATCAATGACTTATGGCAGCCCATATCTGCTGGTAAAAGCACATTTTACGTCGCCACGACTTAAAGTGTGTGACGTGGGCAGAGTCTCAACCACAAATATACACATGCAAACCAAAATTTTCAAAAAAACAGAGTTTACAATACCACGACTACAGTTTAGACACAAAATTCCATTCCACCTTGCAGTTCAGAAATGAAGATTCGACTCCGCACGGTAGAGCGGGCATGAAGTCAAGCTACTTATTACCTCTTTTCCGGATAAATTTCAGATCGACTATGTAAACAAAATCTGACAATTTTTAAAGAATTAAATTATTTAAACCAAAATAATTCATTGTGGGACTAAAATTACAAAAGAGGAAGTACTTTCTACGATCATTACGAGAGCCAGAGTCTTCGTGAAGCTAATACATTTGGAAAACCTATAGGGATAAATGTACACGAAGAAAGCATGAATGAAGCAGAGTAACAATGCTAGCAAACCGTGCAAATGTAAGTCGAAAGAAATAATAAGGACTCAATCTAATGCCAGAATAGTGTCGATATGCATTACATAATTATCAAAAGTAATTAGCAATAGTAAGAAAGACATGAGTTTCTGTAGAAAAGCGTAACTCGTATACTTAATAAACCGTCCAAAGCAATTATTTTTGGCACTTAATTGTGATCAGATGCGTGCAATACCACATTGCAAGAAATTGATGATAATTTCAGTGATCGCATATTAAGAAAAATGAAAAACAGTACAGATCAACTCTTCAAACATTTATCGCTATTACAGTTATTGAATCAATTGCATGATATTAATGATTTTGAAATATTATTTTATTCTAGTTGTCTCGTTACAATACTATTTGCTCAAATCTATTTTTCCAAATGATTAAGACATACAACTTTTGCGATGCAGTCAAATATTTGGTAAAAATAATTCATGACGTTATCTATCGTACTTGAGGCAATAGGTAGTATAATGCAAAGTGTAACGCATGCAGTAATGCATGTAATCTCTGGGAGGGATTACATGAAAAGTTCGCAAGCAGTAATGAAATTGTTATACAATGATTTTTATAGTATGTCCATAATTTGAGGTAAATCCATTGCCAAATAAAATTGGCAACGGAGAAAGAATGAGCCTTTGGTTTCTCTCTGTTTTTCTGATGTTTGAAGTGTAGTACGATAGATCCATCCGCTTGATTAATAGAGCTTTCAGAAATAATGTAATGAAATGGTCGGGTCTTCTAACGAAACTTTGATAGTTCCCAAATTCTGCAGATAAATGACGCACCTGCTATCGTTTGTCCCTATGCAGGTGTCTGCGTGTTTGTTTCTGCAGTTGAATTCGTCCAGCATTATCAGCCTCTCATCTTATTATTAGTGAAAGCTCTTCAGTCTTACTCCTAGCATCTGCAAATGCCTTAGTGCTAGAGAGCAGACAAGTTAACAGTTTTCCTTTTCATCGCATGTCTCTTGTATGTCTCGACGCCTACTGAAGATAAACATTCGAGAGCCCAACTTCGGAGATTTTACTGCATACTTCAGTTAAATTATAGTTTTTAGGTAAATCTCTAGGTTAAGCAACACTCTTCTGATTGTATTAGAAAATTGACAATTATTTTAAAATGTACTTGTGGCTCACCAATTCATTAATACTCTACAGCCTCCAATTACCAGTTACTGGTAATTTTCTGGCATCCACAAAGTAGCAACATTTAAATTTGTTGCTCTTTTTTGTACACTATCCAGTAAATCCTACATGGTAAAATAACTTCGAAGCGAAGTAGCTCACAGTTATCTCACGTTAAACATCCTCTGCTATATTCTACAAACTTCAAAAAGATCTATTCTAGGAAATTTATGCCCTCTTTATTGCTTTCTTGAGTTTCTCTTACCCCTTGCAAATACGCAGGTCTTCCAAATTTTCACCTCTTAAACTGTAATTTTATCATTAGCACAGCTATATTACTTGTACCTATTGAGAGCAGCATTGCATCATTTAAAAAACACAATTATTTGCATGCTAGCCATACGTAGCATGAATCTAGTTTAATTACTTAATTTATCATCCATATGATTTGGACATGTACATGTACCGATTCTCATGCAATCTTCATTTAATTTCTAATGTCTGTTAAAATGTGGTGATCATGCAGCTAATTCAACATACTGATTAGCTAGCATTGACATTTTTTAGTTAAACCTCTGCAAAATGAATCATAAGTTAATCAGCAGATGAAGCAACTGGCACTTCAAAAATTTTCTTTTGTCCGGTCTAAACTAAAATTTTGTTTCACAACTGTCTATAGTAATTCGGAAATTGCTGTTTTTTTGCAAGTTATTTTAGCCAAATGCTAAACATATGCTTAGATCTTGATAATAAACCATAGAGTAAAGCATTACAAAAGTAAATGAATTTTTAAGACAGCAGAAAGAGAATATAGGAATGATAGAGTATTACTATTCATTGAAAAGAAAATTACCTCAATTTAGCATTACCCGATGAGAAAAGGCATAGAGAAAAAGCCTCTCTCACTGAAATACATATTAACTTGCATTCTCGTCTTGTTCCTTCTGGTACAAGCTATGTATGGTCAAACATTCAGCACACTTCATTCCCCCAATAGCTTTAAGCTGAAAGAAATTCAGAGTAGATGCCTACAAGTTCCATCTTACTCAAAGCAAATATTTGATACTTTTCAATATTCGAACCCTGCCATTTGCTGCTCATACGAAAATATTTTACTCTCCTTGATCATCATTTTGGCAACCAATGGATTTCACTTTGCTAAGCCTTGTCAGCTACTAATGCCTTACAATGTATTTGAAGTTTCTAATCCACTCTACTTTTACGCTCTCTCATTCTCTAGAACAGGTACTGTCTTCAGATTTTTAGACTTTGATGACAGTGTTTCTTATTTTAAAACTTGATAGTTTTCAAGTGTTTTGTATGGATCTTGCACTCATTTGTGATAAAAAAGGAACTCTTGGCTAGACAGCAAGTGATGATGCATAGATTAAAAATCTTTGAAATGACTTTTTTAGTCAGTTGACTGTAATGCTTATTTAAATGAAAAGTTTTTCTCCATAAAGGCTTCTGCTAGTTTAAAAATATTTGTAGAATATTTTTTTTAGTTTATTGCACATCATATATCATTCATAACTAGCATGTTTCAAAAGAACCATTTTGTAACAAGAACATCCCCTGCCTAGAATCTTGTAATACTATCACTTCCAAGGTTCAATCTACCAGCCAATGATACAAGAATCAACATTACCAGCTCCAAAACAATTAGGACTCCAGCTCATTCTAACACTCGGTTATCAAGGATCAGTGCTATTGGATCCCTGTTCAAGACTAATTCATTTTACAGCTGCTGGCTTCAAGAAAAATTTATGTTTTTACTATACAAAACAAAAAAGTCTTGACATAATATCTCAGTTTTATATGAAAAATATAACCAGGCAAGTCCTAATTCTGCTTTAATTCTTTGTTCACTTTATTCTTGCTCCAAATGATTATACTTTTTTTTGTTTCTATAAATGTTGCTATGACAAACATCTTATCTTCTTCCATGCCAAAAAAAGTGTGCACATCAAAGTTAAAGTATCCCTTTCTTAAAAATTCCATAAACAATACGTCATTGATGACTGTAATAAAATAACTATTGGCATGTCTTGTCAACCCAGTCACTAATTATCTCAGTTGTAATGGATATTATATTTTAGATCATGGTACCTGTGGCCATTATCTTGGTTACCTTTGACCTTTTTTTGTTGCCACAACCAATATAAATGCTTTTGATTATTAGATGTCGAGTTCAAACAACATATCTGCTCCTGGAAAACAAATTCTAAAGAGTACCAGTATATTGCTACAATAATTCAAATTTGAACAAGCGTTGAATTTATTATGTCTTAAACAATGAGAGATGTTCATCTGATTTCTGATCTCATGCTAAACCATATTTTTATGCCACACAGCCTTCATGCTGGGGTTGAGTTTCATCTCTTGTAAATTGAAACTACTGTAAATTGAAACTACTGTAAATACAACTTCAGTGTGTCCTTCAGCATTAAAAATCAAGCTTGCTGCAGTATAGAAACTTTTCTGTAAATAGAACTTTTCTGCCTCAGCAATCATTTCTAAGGCATGTACTAGTATCCTGCAGCGTATTACATAAATTTTTAAATACTGCCGTACGCAAAATTATAGCTCAATAACTTGTGACTTAGATATCATCATCTGTGACATGCGCATTCAGCAACTTGGAAAATTCTCCTTATAAATAGTCAGAGGGTAGCACAAAACGGTTTCATTTGGATTTCATTGAAAATATTGCCATTTTTTTGCCTAGAAATGGTGTCATTAGCAAGAAATTTAGACACATTATGAACTTTGAGACACTGATCAGAAAACAAAGTTATTGGTTTCTTTGTTTCTTACACTGATAATGTAAGTGAGTGAATATCTTCTATTGACTTTGGGCATCAACTAACTGCTTTACATGCCCATCAGCAAAATGAAACTGCTTGACACTCCTTTAGCTCTATAACCAATGTCATTTTATGCATCATAAACAGAACCCAATCATATATGGGTGCAGTTTAAATGTTAAATTTTCTTGTCCGTTGTAGTGCTTCTAGTTCTTAAAGATAGAAAAATATAGCATCAACATGATGATTTTCCTGGCCTTTCTAGAACATTAAATTAGTAAAAAACTATACAAATAATCAATATGCAATCTAAATGTCTACTCCCAAAATGTTTATGAACTGATCTCCAACAAGTCCATTACTTTCATGTACATTTTTACGGCGGATCAGCTTGCAAACTAGTTGGCAATGACCTTGCTCAAGTTTACTGTTTGCAATTAACTCCCTTGGGGGTTAATTCTATTTTTGTAGCTGCGGTAAGCTCTTATTAAAGTATTTGAAATACTCTAAGAAAATTGACTGCATGAATGCCAGTAGGTTATACTTGTTACTATTTATTGCATTTTTGACATTAGCACATTAACTTTTCTTGTCCAAGATATATATCAAAGATCCTACCTGTTAGGACCTGACCAGTTATAGTCGCGCGTACATAACTGATGCATAGTTCATATGTATTGACGATTCTTAAGGATTTGTATTAGCGATTCATGTGCATATGTATATTATTTTGAAGTTTGGTAAATGCCGATTACATACGTCCGGTATTAGCCGGTTGTTGATATTACATTTTATTTTCGATGCTTAATGTCGAAAACGTCTATAGTAAAGTACACATTTCTGTGTTTAATCTGTTATCTTTGTTCCGCATTGGATAAGCCTTTGCAAGTTTCTAACCGTTAATTCTATTTCTCGTCTTTGCTTGGCGTGTGCCTGACACTACTCAGTTCTAAAGGGTATAAATTTAGGATTAAATGTTTGAATTTATGATGGGTTTTTATGTGTTTAAAAAAGAATTTTAATGCATTATTGACCAGTTTAGTTAGATATGCAAGGTTTAAACGGATTTGTTTAAAGTTATCTAAATTATTGTCAGGAATTAACCCCCAAGTGAGTTAATTTTGTTCTGTAGATGCGGTACATTTCTTCTGATAGCATGTTGAAGTTTCAGTTCTGATTATGAAAACAAGTTTCAGTAAATGATATTTTGTTGTGTTGAAGTTGTCTAACTTCTATCAACACAATTTAGAATGTAATAATATTTGTATTCTGTCACAGATTTATTGTGTTTATGTTGCGTTACATTCCTAACAATTATCAGAAAGAGCAGTTTGCCAGTAGATTCCTACTTGTTGCTCATACCTATTCTTGGACTTATATTATCATTTGATAAATAGTCCTATTGATCATCAAAATAATAATGCATATATTATATCAAGAAATGTGAAATGTACAGACAACTATCTATTTACTCAACAAGAAGCAATGTAACTGCATGCATGTCAAAAATATCTTTGGCATTGAATGGCAAATTATATACATCTTTTCTCTCTTTTAACTACATTATTGAAGCTGTCTCAATGCATAAGTACTTTAGATTTAACTCAATTGCAGCATTGGAGAAATGTTGTGCACTCAGAAAGCCTGAGAAAATATGTCCTGCAGGACCTAGCAATATTAAAATTTATGAGGTGTAATTAACTCGTCATTATCAATTCATTTTTAAAGTGAGAACTCATCTAAAAAAGAGCAATTGGATGGGAGCCGCATTATTTTGAAATTTGGATCAAGTGAAATTCTCTCATTTGGAGTTATTTCAAAAATGTTTGAATCAAAAATTTGATGCAGGCTTCCAATTTGGTATTTTTAACATCTTGAAGGTTCATGTATACGTTCGCATGATATATTGTCCTTTTTCAAATTGCCAATGTAGGCTTGGTGTAAATATCAGGATTGAGCAAATGCAACAAAAGTACACTAAAGTTTCCTGATATGCTATTCTAGAATCTTCGTTTACTTTCTCACTCTTTAATGTTTATCTCAAATACTACGCTTGTTTCCAGAATTACTACAAAATCATTATGAAACTACTTTTCATTGAAGATCTTTTCATGCAGCCATTGAGGTGACGCTCATGCAGCATGTATGAAATCGCTTTCAAACAATTTTTTCAATCATTTCCATTGGTTTCAGCAATAAAAGTATTTAGCTGGTGTCCCTAGTACATTGCTGGGCATTGTTGTTTGGAGTCACTTTCTTTTCCTATTTTTTGCATTCTAATTCACTTTAATATCTTGGTCTTTTTGCTTTGTTTTGCTATCTTTATGATTGGAGCATTTCACTTACTCAGGTTAACTTCTCTGCCCAGGTTTTCTTATCATAAAGTGGATACTTTTCACCAAAGCTGAATGCAAAATGCCGGAAGAATGGATACAAAAGAATTGTATACTGAGTACATTTCCCCCAAAGGAGACGCTCTCTGTATTTATGATAAATTATTTTTATGAATGTGATACTTGAGTTTAACTAATTATGCAATGCGGGAATAATAATAAATGCGATGCTCTGCAATTACTATGCATTTATATGACGAGCAGCATTTTCTTAGAAAGTAATAATGTAGAGCAGTATAGATTTCTGCATCATAGGAGCAACAATTACTTTTCTTGTGACCTTTGAATCTCACAAATTAAGTAAATAGGACAGAAATGGGTGGATTCTACAGGTATTACTGGATGCAAAGAAAATCAAGGATAAGTTACTTGAGCCAAAAATAAACCTATACTATTGAGATAAAGAGGAAATTCTCCACTCAATCAAATCGCACATGTATCATTCTTAGAATAATTACTCTGAACATATATTAGTCAGTTTTCCAGGAAATTTTAGTGTACTTCGTAGGTTCTTAGAAAGACATGTAGAGTGTTTCTGAATTGAATAGACTTAATTTACTTTATGTTTAGCATTGTTCATCATCTTTCCACTCTTCTTTGAGCCTCCCGAGCTAGTCGTGTCGCCTTAGTTTTTATTGCCTCTTCATGAGCAGAATCTAGTTTTTTCCATTCGTCAATTAGCTCTTTCTGCCGTGAACCTAGAGAACATGAAAAAATCAAAAATACGGTAAACTTCAGCTATAACAAACTCACTTAAACAAATTTTCATGAAGAATAAATGACAAAGTCATCTTATGCCCAATTGACTTTTCGATGAATTAATTTGGTGGTCCAAGCAAATTCTTTACATCCAAAGTAAACTGTACAAAAAATAGTAATTGCTGCATTTACTTTATAACTATGCACTTTCATATTGAAAGGTGGCTAGTTAAAGGGTTAGGACTTAGCCTCCACGCCTCTCAAATTGATATTTGCACAAAAATTCAAACCCGCAGTTGAATCACATTCTACCACAGAGTTTTCTCAGGTACCTATCAGCTAACCTAGCACTATGGTCAGAAGTGAAACAAATTGTGTACTTGACGGGCATATATCTATATATGGCTTTAATTTGCTTTCATTAAAATAAAATATGTCAATATTTTGTTTCATTTTTTGCCCATCATCAAATAAGTTTTAAAAATTTGGATAGCTTACTTAAAGATTTCGGAATCTCGATATTCACATGGACAAATTGGGACCCCCTCGATCCTCCTGTTTGGGGCTTCAACCCTTTTCCTCTGAGGGCAAGAATAGCCCCGGGTTGAGTACCAGGCGGGATTTTTACCTCCACGATCCCATCTAATGTGCATACATCGATCGTTCCACCGATAATAGCTGATGTCAAGGGAACATTTATATCCACATGTACATCCTACTTTTAAAACAAGCTAATCTATATTAATTGTCGCATAATAATACCAAAAGTATTCATAAATGGGGGGCTAATTTAGGACATTCAATCTCTGTGACTGTGCTCATATATTTTTTGAACAATTATTTATTATAGTCGTCAATTAAACCTTAAGTCTAACACTGTCAGACTCCCTTGGTACTTGTACTAGCAAAAAAGTACAAAGCACTAGCCCAGAGTACTTTTTTCAATGCCAGAGTGCATTACTTACTAAAGCATTTCAAAAAGTTAGAGGTGATTTAGGCCTTCAACGTACCACTTTAAAATAAATTATACCGCATGTGCATATGAAATCATAAGAATGTAGCCCCTATAACACATGCTCCACCATTTGCAAAAATTTTTGCTTGAATATTTCATTACATTTAAATGCTAATGCATTACAAATATATTGATTATGCATACATATTTATGTATACAATTTTTGCACCTGACCCTCTTTTCGGAAGTAGGGGTCGTTTTCAATCCGAATCTCAAGATACAAATCGCCACGTGGCATTCCAGTAGCTGGCGATTCCCCTCCTTGCCCTGATAATCTTAATTCCGTTCCCGATTCAATCCCCTGGGGAATCGTTACATTCAGCCTTTTGCTTATTTTTCGAGCACGGCCACTAGGTTCTTGCATTGTATATTCAACAGAAATATCCCTTTTTGCACCATTTACAATATCCGAAAACGGCACTTTTATAGCCATATGTAAATCTGGCCCTTTTGTTGGCCGATTTATTTCTTCCCCCCCAAAGCTAAAAGTACCAGTGCGGGTACCCCCTCTACGTTGAAATCCCCCTCCTCCAAAAACCTAAGAGAATATTTGAAAAACTGAATATCTAAATCCAGTAATGCAAATATTAGTGTTCTTTTCTACTCTTGATAAGAACAATATAAAATATTGCAATTCCAAAGCAAGTTTTAAATTCTGCAAAGGACCCTTTCTATCAGATGGAAAGTTCTACATTAAATTGTAAACTATGTTTAAAAAAAAACACAACTTTAACATCTCTTATTTATTCTATACTAATATAAATCAAGTTGAACAAAATAAAAAGAAGAATTTCTGGTTTATTTTGGATAATAGATTCTCAATGAGTTACTGCTCAGTAGAGGTAAAATTTTGCTAGGTTCTATATTTGGGGTAAGACCTGCAAGACAAGCTCATACCAAGAATGATATATTAAAATTCTAAAACTTGCATCAATTTCCTTACAAAGCGAGGCAACATTAATTTAGATTGATACTCCTTTAAAGGAATTGAGTTTTGTTACAAATGATATTTGAAAATAAGACGGAGGGGGGGGTTCTTATTAATAATATATTCTGTTTTACCTGATCAAATGTGCTGAAAAAATCTTCTTGATTCATTCTCTGTGCACCACCTGCAGTTTGCCTAAAAAACTCGGCAAATGGATCAGTACCTCCTCCTCCTCCTCCCCCTCCCCCTCCAAACCCTCCCATTCCACCCCCCTCGACACCTGCATGACCATAGGAATCGTAGGCTTTTCTCTTACCACTATCCTTAAGAACTTCGTACGCTTCAGTAACTTCTTTGAATTTGTCAGCAGCAGATTTGTCTGAACGATTTGCATCTGGATGGTACTGCTTTGCTTTCGCAAAATAGGCCTAATCGAATAAAGTATTTCTTAAAATAAGCCACTTAATCATTTGAGAAACTTTCTTAAAAAAGACTTGTAACTCAAAATGACCGCATTATAAACAGAATTATTTTAAACCTTTCAGAAATTATTCAAAAATATGGCATTTCACTGAAAATGAACTTGATATAAAGTGAAAAGCCATGATTGCATGTGCATACTTAAATCTTCTTTAATTAGATTTGGTTCAAGATTTCTAAACAATAAATACATATGAAAAAAGATATTGTCAATTGATTTTTAGGCGCATCGGACAATTTAGTGCAGCATCCTCATTTTCTTCTTTGTTTATACGCATTTTAATGACAGAACAGTTGACAATTCTCATTCGAAATCAAGCAATTTTCCCATTATATTTTTAATAAAACTTTGATAAATTACAACTTTTCAGTCAAATTTATTTCAAAAAGTAAATGTTTCGACATTTGATTCAAAATTCTGCATTAAGATACTAGTGAGAACTGCTGTTAATTGATTTTCACATACCACATTAGTATATTTAAAAAATGAGTAGGATAGATGATCATACAGCTACTCCAAAATGATTTGATGAAACCTTCTCAAAAAATAATTTTACTATATTTTATTATAATTTAAAAAATATATATATATTTGAAAATAAATAGCTAAAAATATATTTGTGCTTCATTGTTTTAGCACTTTCTATCGACTCACACCGGTTTTATGGATCGTATTTTCCAGAAAGTAAAAAATTTATTATTCACTACAATATATTTTTCTTGCAATAATTTATTGGCAAAGCTTGGATTTGATAGAACCACTGTACTGTCATATGGCTAATTTCTAATTTTACCTATTTGATATATTTAATCTTATATTCTTTGTATCAAATATAAATTGCATTTTTTTAATTCGCGTTTCAGAATAAAAAATATTGATATGAGATTGCATAATTTAAATTTTAACGGATTGAGACTAAGAAATAACGCTAAGCATTTGAACGATATCCTTCTTTAAGCACATTTTTTCGGGTACAATTGCTCGATAATGTATTTCTGAATAAAATATTTAAAATCGATCATATTTCGTATCAATCAGAAATCTGATGAAGTTTGTCAGCAATAGAAACCATAATTAATCATGAATTCCTCTTATAACAAGTTTCTTCACACTTTTACTGACCTTCTTCAACTCCGCATCGGTTGCGCCTCTTTTAACTCCGAGGACGTCATAATAATCACGTTTTGATGAATTTGTAATTTGAGTTTTATGAAATTTTCGAATCGCAAATTTTATACCTCCGACGAAGAAAGAAGATCTATCACTTAAGCCACTGTAGGATAGATATATTTTGTTGAAAATTGAACCAGCTGTACTTCTTCTCACCGCAGAACGATAAATTAATGAAACACAATGCATTCGCGTGTAAATTGATAAGTTGGCAGTTTTTCTCTCTAATAGTTCTGATCTTTTTATGCTCTCATTTCTTATTCAATCGCTGTTGAGCTGATAGTGTGTAAAATTGTTGAATGCAATTATTATTGCCATCTAAATTAGCGAGTCGAGAAATGATAAGTCATTTGAAACGATTTTTGTGCATTGTAAAATTTTCGAAGATAAAATTCATTTAAATACAATAAGAACCATTTATGAAGACAATAAAAGACCGCAAAAATAAAAAAATAATGTATTTTATGAAATTTAGTAAAAAGTGAGCTCTGAATATAAGCTCTAAGTTAGCGACAGGAATTATGTAAGTGATATTTTACAGCAAAGACGCATAGAAAAGAGAACGACCTATATGAGCAAATTGCCCCGTATAGTACTGTGGCAGATTGCTACCATTCCACAAGTTCAACATTTTTTCCTATATTGGGATTTTACGTTATTTTTCCCGCGTGCAATTCCTGCCTTAGATGATTTTTGAAAAAATTTGAAAAAATATGAAACGGTTTAACGTTTGTTATCTTGTGCGATCAGTGAAATCTATTTCACAAAAACTTTGGAATATCTAAGCCAACAGTTAGGTACAGGAGGTCATAATATGAAAATCTCGATGAAGGTGCTATTATTACTTGCTATACTATCGCTACTAGCAGCCGGAAACAATGCGCAGATCACTTCGTTGCTTGATGCATCAGTCAAATCAAGTATGCTTTCGACAATTGGTCGAGAGTTATCTGTATGTTCAACGGAAATGAATTGGGAATCGAAAAATGGCATGATTTATCTAAATGATGAAGTATTTCATCTTAAAGGAGCGAATTGGTTTGGGTTTGAAACGGAAACAAATGTGGTCCATGGACTATGGGGCGGTACCACCATAGACAAAGTCTTAAATTTCTGCAAAGATAATAAAATAAATGCACTTCGTATACCAATTTCGTTGGACTTAGCACTAGATCCCCTTGCTTTGGTACCGCACGGATCCTGTATAGAGTGTAATGGAGGAAAAGCTTGGGATGTCTTACATATATTGTTTCAAAAAGCTGCCGCAAATGGAATATTAATACTATTAGATATGCACCGGCTCAACAAGTTTGCTCAAAGTGAATTATGGTACGATTCTACTCATTCTGAAGCTCAATACATCAAAGGATGGAGTGACCTATTAGTAAAGTTTGGGACTGAAAAGAATCTAATTGGTATCGATTTGAAAAATGAGCCTTACGGAGCTGCAACGTGGGGCAAGGGAAATTTAGGCACTGATTGGGATAAAGCAGCTATCAGAATAGTTAAACAAATTAAAGTAAATGTTCCGAACTTTAAAAAATTAATATTTATCGAAGGGGTTGGAACTGGAGGTGCTGAACCAATTTTTCCTATATCCGACCCATCTTATAGCAAATTTTGGGGAATGAACTTGGACGGTGTAAAAAATTTTCCGATAGATTTTGGTAGTGAAGAGTTGAACAGTTTACTTGTATTTAGTCCTCACGTTTATGGCCCAGCTGTAGCATCGCAGACTTATTTCTACGATGGAAATTTTCCTAATAATATGCCTAATATTTGGGATAAACAAATTGGATTTGTCGAAAAGATGACGGGGAAGGCACTAGTTACTGGAGAATGGGGTGGTAAGTATACTGGATCAGATAAGAAATGGCAGGATGCTTGGGCCACATACATGGTCGATGCATGCATCAGTGATAACTTTGTCTGGTGCATAAATCCCAATTCTGGAGATACAGGGGGGTTATTAGGGGATGACTGGAAAACTTCCAATAATGAGAAATTAGTGCTGACTTCAAAAATTCAGCCTTTTCCAAGTGTATTTAAAACATCAATCAATGATGAGTCCATATGTATAGATTATGGCAGTTTTGCAAATAGCTTATGTAAATCAAACGACAATCAAAATAGTACTACATTAAAGCCTACTCAGCCTCCAACTACAGTGCCTGTAACTACAGTGCCGGCAAAAAAAGTTTGCTCCGCAAATTGGGCAGAATGCAGTAATTCTGACTGCTGCTCATCAGATTTTTATTGTAAAGTGAATAATATGTGGTATAAACAATGTGTTCGTATACCGAGTGGAACTACACCTACACCTACACCTACACCTAAACCTACTCCTAAACCTACTCCTAAACCTACACCTCAGCCTACACCAAAACCTACACTTACGCCTAAGCCTACACCTGTACCTACAACAATGAAGCCCTCTGTAACTAGTTGTAATTTAGGATGGAGTCAATGTAATGGACAGAGCTGGTTAGGAAGTAAATGCTGTGCATCTGGTTATGTTTGTAATTTTGTAAATCAGTACTACAGTCAATGTCAGCTAATTACAAATGTAGGAGATAATGAAAATGTTAATATTACTTTAGAGGGTGAAACTGTATCTTTATGGGGTCAATGTGGGGGTTCAAGGTATTTCGGCCCTACTGTATGTGTTGCTGGTAGCACTTGTAAGTTCTATAATAAAATGTACAGTCAATGTTTTCCTATAACAACAAGATATGAAGAAGTCTGTAGTGGTCATTGGAAGCAGTGTGGAGGGATTGACTTTGAAGGAAGTAGTTGCTGCATTGATGACTGGATTTGCCACAATGTTGACGACTGGTTTCATCAATGCGTTCCAGGCATTATCGATGATTAAGTCTATTTGTTCAAAGTGTAAATTAATGCAACCATAAAGTTTGAATTTTTAACTAATTGTTTAACTTGTTTGCTTTGAAAATACTGCAACAATATTTATTCATGCACTATATTTTAAATTTCGGTCCAGATTAAATAGGAAACTTTGACCACGACCGAATTTAACTTTTCAAAAGTAGATAATATAATAATACAGTTTTAAAATATTTTAATCTTTAAAATACCATTCCGAAGCTAAAACATTCTGCCTTCAAGAAATATATCTTGGCTTTATGCTTTTGCATAAATATTTACAATTAAAGTTTCCATTAAGAATTTTTTTACAACAGTCTACAAATTTTAGCAAATGTCATCACATCATGAATTTTGGTGTGACAGCTGGGGAAAATTCAGAGCTTTTTGGATTTAAATGTAATGCTCAAGTAGAGAAATAATGAATGTAATCAGATAGAAAATGACTGACATACAATTATAACGAGGATAAAATTTTCATTGATTTCTTCGAATTGAAAACATTGCCATGTATTTATGATTTAAGGTTTTGCGCACTTTTCCCCTATTTTTAGGAATGTGAACATGTACCAATTGCAGGTACATGAAAACGTTTCAAACGTCACATTTTTAATCTCATTCCATAGTGATTTTTTATGAAAGCATATTCAACGACAGAGGATGAAACAGCTCTTGAACTATTTAAGCGAATCACGTCTCCGCCTTTTCGCACAGGGTTGTTTGCTATTGATGAGGCATGAGTCATTTTTTTTCTGCCAGTCTTTGGAAATTTGCCAAACTCCACAGGAATCCACTGAACACGGAAATCATCACTTAAATTTTTTCCAATAGAATAATTTGCAGCCAATTTGATTTCATGAGGCACCTTCTGATTGGGCAATGATTTAGTGATATTTCCATGTTCCGTGACATTCCGTGAAGAATGGCAAGAATATCAATCATTTGATGGATTTTTTGCGATTGGAGAAGTTTCAAGACATGTGCTATAAGGTTGCTGTATGATGTCATTGAAGGTAATGGAGTCTGGATTGGTTAGTGGAGATGTGTTAGAGATTCGAGGTCCTTGCGGTTCTGCAAAAACTGAAATTGCGTTGAATATGATATCGAAGTACAGTTTATCTCTCGAGCTAGGAGGCGATGAAAAAATAGCCGTATTCTTCGATCTCGGTTGGTCTTAGTTTTAGGATATTTTCCTATTTTTAAAAATATTAATTTCGTGCGTCTAACTTAGAATTCAAGAATTTTTCCCCATACATCTTGGTTCCTTTTCCCTAACTTAAAAGTAAATAATATAAAAATGTGCCAAATATTCTGTATTTTTTCTTATAAATGGTTTTTCTATGAGTTCATTTTTTTAGAAAAAATTGCTTACTGTCATACTGTTTTTGACCAGATTTCTATACATCGTTCTTTCTAATGAATTTGTATATTTTTACTCCGATTAGGCATTTTCCAAAAGATTTCCAAAATGCTATCCCTTATATAGCTTCAGCCATGTTAATTAAAATTTATGTAAATGAAATATACTTTTCTATAGAGCTCATTTTAAGTAATTTATATCGCTTCTTGCCCTACCCTGTTTTTTTGTTTGTGTATCATCAATTTGAAGTATGTCAATACAGGCACTTACGTTTCTTTTTTACTCAACAGTTTAACAACTTCTATAAAAAAAGTTATATATTTGCTCTCATCAACATACTTTTAAAGTATTGTCTCGACATTCGACAATAGGGTTAAAACTTTTTTCAAAAAAATAAAAATTTTGCTACTGCTCATTTTGAAGATAAACTTATTTAGCTTGGGATTCTTCTTCTTTTGCAAAAGCAATTTATCCTGCATACAGCTGCCCCTTTATTATCTATATATAGCAGAGTTTTTTTTGTATGAGTGCATATTGTAAAAATGTTGATATTATTTAATTTTTAGCGTTTCACTTATTTATGTAGTCTTGGAAAATTTTTGAAAATTTGAAATTGTTTCTTCGTATTTGCACATCTTAAAAATTGTTAAATTGTAAAAAAAGTATTTATCGCTGAAATTGTTTCCAAAGTAATTTGCTGATGGATATTCACTATTGCTGTATTAAATATCGACATATATGAAATGCCATCCCACCTTTTTACCACATCTTCAATTAGGAATTTTTGCGCTAATTTGGTAAATTGAGCGAATTTGAATTGCATATCGAGTTCGAACAAAAAATCAGTTCTTGTAATGAAAAAGAAAATCGATTAACAATTTTGAAAGTTATACCATATGTACCTTTCAAAAATTTGAAGTACGAGTAGTTTTATTCGAGTTTGTGGGTTGATATTTCACAAATGGGTCTTACTGGTACACGTAACTAGAACTGCGTGAAGCAATACTTTTCCATTTTTTTCCATGCTATATTGCAATAACGAATAAAAATCAAGAAAATCAGTGAAAAAAATTTTAAAGAGTTATTCTGAGAATAATATATTACCCAACCAGCATTATGATTGTTTCATTATCGTTGAATTTAGCTAAGATTCCATAGAATTTTGTCGATTTTTTCAAATTGGTCACTACTTTTTTTAATGAAAAAAATGCTTATTTTCATGATGTTTACCATGTTACTTTTATGCTTGAAATCTAGATAATCGTTTCGACGTTTTGCGTCTATCTCAGCTCATTACAACCCGAATTTTAAAGGCCGAGCGATTTCAAACTGGAAATGTATCTGTTCCCCCACATGTTCAAGTTGAAGATATAGTTCAAGTCAGTCCCGATTTTCCATCTGAATCGCAGACCTTAGCTCAAAAGCTGCTTCTCGATAGCTTATCTCGAATTAAAGTTATCTGTCCCGCAAATACGGCTGAGCTGATTATTTGCTTAGAGGCCATTCGGCATGAGCTGCGGAATGAGCAAATTTTTCTTGTCATTGATAGTCTAGGGTCGTTCTATTCAAGAGACAGGTACTAGAGTAAACTCGAATATAACAAATTCACTTTTACGAATTTTCACTTATAGCAAATAAATGAAACCATCATGTCATATTTTTGGATAGAATGAATTTGGAAAATCATGAACTAATTGGGCTACCTGAAAGATTTGTCCAGCTCAAAGTTACTTTGATTCAAATTTCTTTTTTTTGATAAATTCTACTGAGCATGCCATTATTTGTTTCGAACATAATTACACGTATCAAGTTCTAGTGCAGAATATATTGCTAAAGAGGAGGATTAAATTAACAAGAAATACTTCACTAATGTTTATATAGATTTTCAAAGGGTAAACACATGCTTTGATGACTTTTGAGCTTATAGTGAGTTCTTTTTTAGATTAATTTATAAATAGCTCAAATAATTGTGTCATCTCTTTGAATAATTATGATTGGTTCAATATTATTGAGAGGTCTATTCTAAACTTTTACTACATAACTTGAAAAGAACTTTATTTCCATTTTTGGATTTCAACAAATCTACCGATAACCCCAGATAACATGTAGAAGGAACAGTATTCTGTAAAAGGAACAGTATTCTGTGCCATTTTTATGATCGTGTCCTTTCATTTAGACAATGCATATATGCGTACTCACAGATATGATTCCTATTTAGTTTAATCTTAACAATTTTTTACTTTATGACATACTGACTTTTTTGGCAAGTTATACCTGAATATAACACATGCTTCAAGTCAGAAATCGTAGAGTGTTTCTTATATAACTTTGTTTTTATTAGCGTTTTATGTCCGAAATATGAGGGGTAGTCCTGCTAATGATCGATACTACCAATTTTAATTGGTTTAGAATTCAATTAAAGGATTTGAAATTATTCATTTGCATCACAAAACTATTCTATTGCTGAGTTTTAATCAGTCCTATTGGTCGATGCTGGTAGCCCCGATCAATAGCAAAGCCACTGGAGTTACCGTTAGGAAAACTTCTAAACTCTGTACAAAAATAGTTGGGTAAAAAAAGGAATTTCCATTTAAAACACACAATATAGCAAAATATAGCTCAAAGAATAATTATTTTCAGCTCATTCGCCTTCTCGAGAAGATATTTTTCCAGGATTTTAAATGTTTCATTTATGCTTTTCTAGTTCATGTCAGTTTATTGGACTTGTTACATTTTGAACAGAATTTCTGTTGGAGCTGAGGGGCTCCAGAACGCACTTGTTACAAAACTCATCAGCCTGATACACGAACATTCTATAATTTTGTGCTGTATCAAGCCTGGTAAGTACTTTAATTTTATATCATTCATACTTTGAGTTCCTTTATATGTTTGACTCCATTTGAACTAGTAATCTCCCAAGTTTCTAATTTAATATTTTGAGGATTTTACATCATTATACAGTAATATTTGTCTCTGTTTACTGAAAAGTTTTCAGTCAAGATGAAAATTTTTAGCTGACAATGTTCACGAGATAGCCACCCATGTTTTTTACAAGAATAAAAATGTCAATGATTTTGCACTTTTTGAAAATTTACATTGACCGCATAACTTTGGACACTTTGAACCAATTTTATATAAAATTTTGTCTTGATTCCTCTTCTTACACTCTGCATATCTATGGGTAAAATCATGGACATGCCACAAATTTGAAATTATCGTATAATTGGGATCTGACCGAATTTGCACCAAGCAATTGGGAAAATCTGCAGATTTCCATGTAATCTCTGCTACATTCAACAATACGTAACTGAGCATAATGCAATTTGGGTAATTTATTCTTGTAATGTCAGTTTTTTAACTTTTTCACTGATTTCCATGAAGATTTTTATTCATGATAGCAATGTTGTATGAAAATTGATGTTACAAGATTTTGTGCTTTTTTTTCATTTTAGTGGTGATTTAACCTTTTGAGCAGGCATCTCTTTAAATAGATTTGTTTTACACAAATTTATGTTAACTTCATATTCCAATTCAATATGGATACTTTAATCGAGTAATTTCAGATAATCTTACGATAATTTATTGAAATCAGTATTATTTATCAGATCTTTCATGGACGCGTGTCGAGTATATGCCTGACAGTTGGATAAAACTAGTCAACTACCAAATCACATTAGTACAAGATCCAAGTGCATCAGATTCTGGTATGGATAAATTCAACATGCATGTTATTGGAAAGATGCACAGTGAAGGCAGTAGATCCAAGTCTGTGACCATTTCTGTCACTGAAGCTGGAATTGTCGAGCACTGCGAATGATGTAAATGATCTTCTTATTAAACCAAAATATGTGCACACAACTTTTCAAAATGATTTGCTAGAGTTTGATGCAAAGAGGACAGATGGAAAACTTGGCGCTGTGCCTAGTAGTTCTAAAAGTAGTAATGTTCGTAAAAATTCTTATGGACACTCTCTAAATTCTTTCATAATTTGAGGATTTTATTAATGGAATTATAAAATACATTATTTCATTTTATGGTTCAAATGATTTAATTTGCATTCTCAAGAAATGCTGAAATCTAGATTCATGCAGTTACTCGCATACTTTTGTTTCTTTGACCCATTTCGCTGATTTTTGGCTGGAAACAAACTTCCCTCAATTCTTGCACTTCATAAAGGTAGTACCACACTGCTTGCTGTTAGTAACAACAGGTGGCGGAATTTAACTCATTTCAGTTAGTAAGTTAATTCGGTGCTCGATATCAATATACTGTTGCTGGGCTGATTGAAATGATTCTATTGTCCATTTCGAATATTTTCAGATTTGTGAATCTAACCGAGTAATACTGAGGTCATTGTCCATGCAGTTCAAACTCAATTGGCAATAAATTTTTTTTTATTGTACTTCTGTTTTGCACAATAAATTTCGAAAGCATTGAAAAAGGTCCATCATTCAGTATTTACATTTTTTTGTGCACCAGCATTTTTATTTTCTTTACTAATGAGCTTTCCCTTCATAATGACTCAATTATAGACATTGGGTTGAGACTACCTAGTCGTGCTAACATGTAAACCAAAAAGCAAGAGCAAATAAAGGAGTACATGAATATTACACTAGTAACGCAATTATATTAGCCTTGTCTCATGTGTTGACAAAAATGAATCCTGTCAACATCTTACGACTTATTCTACGCGCATACAAGACGAGTTAGATCGAGCCAAAAATACAACTCCCTGAAGGAATTGTACATGAACATTGTAATATGTAAATGAATCATGATTCTAAGACAAATAACAGCGCAAAAATATTTTAAATCCCAACACATTGCTTAAGGCATTTAGCAGAGAAATCCACCAGGTATGTTTTTCATTTATTGTTTTTACTGTCTAATATTACTTATCTTGATTAAACGTGCCAGTAGCATTTCGCACCAATGTCTGGTAACAAAATGATGGTTTGCTTATAAGCTACCCTCAGAATATTTACAACGCACTCAATCTTTTGCATTGCTCTGGCTCTACACTAGGACTTCATGTAAACTTGGTCATGTTTAAACTCCAGCAAACTTCCTGTACACATATTTTAGGCATCATTCCTATGAAATTGACTCCATTTCTCCAAAAGGCATAATTTTCATGGGCACCCGGGTAGGTTCTCAAGAATTGAAGCAGTTGGTAGTTAACTCTAATGCTAACATTATTCTTGCAGTATGTCTTTTTTGCTCCTGTTTTTCTGTTGATATTTTATTGGTGCTTAGATATTTTGATCCTATCCTTCAGGGTATCTCAATCAAAATTCTACAAATCCACTCTTACCCACATTTTTCAAGCTTGGGGTTCCTTCTTGCACAAAAAGTTTAGATATCCTTATCTTCAAAGTAATTTTGGATCTAGTGTATTTTGGTATACCTATTTTAACTTATTGATTTGCGTTCTGCTGTGCTCTCTACCTCTAGCTATTCCCTCAAATACAATGCCTTTAAAAAAAGAATGCTTTCATTTTACAAAAATATTTTTATTACGAGACCATGGTTGATACAAAATGTGTATAAAAAAGATTACCATCTGGCACTATCTCAATTCTTCTTCCTTCCAGTGATTATTGTTCTGCCATTTTTTGCACAGCTGTAATGCTGACATTGCATAGAAGAATTTAGCTATTTGCACTTCCAATTTTTTTCAATATTTCTCAGTTCTAACTCAGAACTTTTTTCTAATATCCAAATTTTTTTTAGGATTTTTCAATCATTTTCTGTTTTTCCTGCCCCTTCTATCAATGAAAATATTTTTAGCTGCAATGCTATTCACCTTGACAAGTATAGAAACCAATCATCTACTCCTCAACAGCTCAAGAATCTCAGGGGTCCTTGTTATTGCAGCAACAAATGGATTCAATTTATCTTTTTTTGATATTGCTACTGCTGAATCTCTACAGTTACCATGCAGGAGATCATCAAAATAAACTCTACTTTCTCATTCTTTGTAAAAGCTACTAGTTGCTGACACTTATCAGACATCAGCAGCATGCTCTCCCAATTTTCAAGCAGGTTTTGCCTGAAACTTTCCTTGCCTTCTATAGAAATTAGACTTTCTTCATGCCATTTGCTTATATCCCTTGTAGACTTGATTGTGTTAGGAATTAACTCCCTTAGGGATCAATTATATTTTTATAGCTGCAGTCAGTGTTCATTTGTAACGTTCCAATTAGATTGGCTGCACAGATTCTAGTCGGGTTATATATCTTGTTGTGTTGATGAAGTTAGCTCACTTCTATCAACACAATTAGTGCATGATAAATATACACATTTCTGTCACAGTTTCCTATGTTCTGTTGTGTTTCATGTTTCTAACAGATTGCTTAAAATGTTTTCCTTTCATATAAGAAGCTGAAAATCAAAAGAGCTTTTGTGTGTTCTACAAAAACGTTTTACTGGGATGGGTGAAATACTAAGCAGGATGGATAATAGTAAGATTGCTGAAACCTTACAAATATTTTGCCAGTGGAAAAACAAAAAGGTATATGGCCATTACAATTGAAATCATAAAATTAATGAAAACAATACAAAATGAATTTTTCATCTATTACTATGGAAAATTTGTTAGTGTATATCGATGAATCTTATCCAATACACTTAGATGATAACTTTTGGGCAATTGTCTGGATCATTGCATTTGAATTTAATCATATGAAAAATACATTGAAATATTCTATTACAATCATGCAGTGCTGTCAATAGCAACCGTCAGGAAAGTTTATAGACTGCTGCAACTTTAACTTCCAAACATTCTGTTGGCACCCATTAGTTTATAAACTGCCATCAACTATCGTTCCATTTATTTCATTTAAGGTTGTTTTTTTGGTATTCATGTTCAAAAAATAAATTCGCAGGGCAGAATACCCATATCATTAATGCTCATTCATTTTCATACTGCTCAGTACCCAAGTAGACATTGTATCTATTCGAAATGAACTGTTAGGATTTCTTCTATTTGTTGATGACCAATAACTGAAATAGTGTGCTTTATTTTCTGTTGAGATCCATTCTTGGCAGCAGACATTCGGATTATAACATACTGTCATTTTCTGTATTCTTTCGTGTGTTTCCATAGCTCTTTCATTTCATTGCGCAGCGCATTATGATTTTTTAACATCAATGTGACGAGTTAAACGCGATAAGGTCAAAGATGATGAGCAGAAGGGTGAAAATTAAATTGAAAATGATCTGAAAGAAAATGATTCAATCGAGGAAATGTTGCCACCTCACCTCGAAATGTTGAAAAAACTTCATAAGCATAAAATTGTATTTATTGTTTTGTCCTAAATGTCTATGAATCTCATTCTTTGGTAACTGTTTACAGTTTATTTAACTCTTACTAAACTAATCTAGAGATTATTTGAAGTTTAGATTTTAGTTGACAGTTGGCAACTCTGAAATTCACATGATGATATATCGCAGTTTTAGGAAAAATGAGCAGTGAAAACTTCAACCATGGATGCTGGTATGAGGTCATGCATGATCTTGGAGTATCGGAAGAACTTTCGGGACTGTGGTGGCAGAAAATCGCGGCGCATTACAACGAGAAATCAAGATACTATCACACACACGACCACATCCAAGACATGCTAATGCTACTTGATGAAAGCCGCAAAGAAGTTTTAAGGCTTGATCTCATGCGTTTGTCAATATTTTTCCATGATGTCATATATTATCCGACGAGTTCAACGAACGAAGAAAATAGCGCAATTATGTATAGTGAATTTGCAATGGCAATAGGTCAACCGAAATCCGATTCCTGCCAGGTTCAAGATTTTATTCTAGCAACCAAGTCGCATAAACAAGGTGCCATTTTGCTTGATGACTTGAAGATTTTTCTGGATCTTGATCTCTCTGTATTAGGTCGCGATAAGGAAGACTATATGGTCTATGCCCATCAAATCCGAAAAGAGTATGAGCATGTACCTCATTCAGAATACTGTGCAAAGCGTGCTGATGTACTTAGATCATTCTGTGCTAGAGATTTTTTATATCATACCGATCATTTCAGGAATAAAATTGAACAAAAAGCTCGAGAAAATATCGCTGCAGAGATTTCGTTGTTGGATGTTGGCATTGTGCCAACTTACTCTAATTATACGTCATCGCTCTCAGTTTAACTTGAAGGATTCATGATCAGGACCCGAATAATGATAGAATTAATATTAATTGATTTGATTACTATTATTCATTTCCAACAGTTTACAATGGCCAATATCTGGATCCAAAAATTTGTTATTGAATTCGAAATCTGTGGCTATTGCTTATTTATTATTGCTGAATTATGTAAAAATTGTAACTACACTGCAAGATGATGGATAATTCGGCTTTCTTCAATAGTTGTTCGAAAATCAATGCCTACAGTGTATGAATTTGTGGTCACTGTGTCTAAATGTCGACCGCACTTTAATATTATTATTAAATTCATTGATTTTTTTCTTTTGTTTTTTTGCGCATTATTTTATACTATCGAAAAACCGTAATTTTTTCAATCAAGTTGATATTGCTATCATCTCCCAAATATGCAACACTGTTATTTCCGAATATCTCACCAGAGTTGTGGTATAAATTATTATTTTTATATTTGAATATTGCATTATGGTATAACTGATGAATTCCACAGATTTGCATCTTAAGTGATGTTAAATCTGAATTCGGAAATACTGTTGAAAAAGTTGAATTTTATTTGAAAATGAAATCATTGAATTTATTCAGCGGAATATGAACTCGTTATTTTTTGAGGTAATGTCATTGGCAATGCATCGGTGTACAGGTCGTACACCGGTGTAGAATCAGTCTTCCGTCCAAATTTAAAATTTGTAATATTAGATTTTAACTTGCAGATAATCGTGATGTTAACGACATTGAATAAAAATCAATTTATCAATGTAAAATTTGAGCTAACAAGTTTTCAAGTTAGGTTAGCAGATTCGATTGGATCGTAACGACAAAGGCGGTGATTCATACAATTGGATATTACTCTTCAACCAGCATTATCCGCTAACATGAATCGAATTTCAATTCCACTCTGTTTGAATTCCAACAGCAAGATGAAAAAGATTTTTTCCCTCTCTCTGAATCCTTACGAGTCGCTTCGGTTGGGAATTGAAATTTTCGATTTGTGCACAAGGCTGTACCAGTAATATCTTCATATAACTAAGCTGGTACATTTCACAGGTGGTGGCCATTTGGCTTGAGCCATGTTCGAATTTGAAGGTACCTCAGTAAATTTTCATCCAATAATTCGAAATTGAAATGACTAAACCAGAGAAATTCTATTGCTGTAAAAGATTTTAGTTTCCATCTGAACATATAGCAAACATGATGAAGTATGATATTTTTGCTGCCTATCTACATTGATGCTTGATACATGTCATCAACTTCAGACTCAAGTACCTTGGCTGTTTGTTTTGTTCGTTGAATCTTAAGTGCACATGCGTTCATTTTTTCATTGTTTCCTGCAGTATTATAGATGCTATTTTTTAAGGGATTATAAATCTATATAGAAAGGGTTTGAAATTATTCTAACACGTTTACACGAAACTTTATTTTAAAATATATATAAAATTCAGCCGTCTACTAATTCAGCAATCTCCATCCACTTTTCTGTCTTGTCATTTATCTTTTTCTCGAGGTCGGAAAACTCAGCAGACCACTGTGAAAAAGAAAAAAATTGTTTATTGCAATTAAGAATTTATTGAATTTATTAAAGAACAAAAAATGCCTCATGAAAATAGCTATTTTGCAATCTTTCATGCTGAAACAAAATTTAAAGCATTTTTTATTCTTCAAGAAATGAGATAATGATATAGTATACTAGAAATATAATTCAAGTATTCAATATTTTAGTTAAAATTAAAACAAACATTTTCTATCTCGGGTACATTTAAATCGAGTAATGTTAGAGATTGTGTCTCAATTACAAAAATTGTTCAACCAGTCATAATAATTAAAATATTCGCTTGACCAATGAGAAAATGAAAATTGACCAATTAGAATGTCCAACGTCCTAATTTGATCAATCAGATTTCTTACTTCATTCCAACCAAGATTTATTGTTAAATTAATATGCCGAGACAAGATTAAAACCGAATGTGAAAGCAGAAACTTTTTTCATAATCCCTTATCCGGCCATCATGGAAGCTATGACGACCAAATTATAGTGAATGTATTGAAAAATAGTTGTAAATTTTTCAAACTAAAAACTTGCCTTTGCAACTTCAACATAGTCCACTCCATTTTTGTAACTGCCATTCAAAAGTTCACTTAACTCTTTTTGCCTTTTCGAGCATTTCTCAATTTCCTTCTCTAACCCTTCATAGTCCTTTTTCTGCTTGTACGTGAGCTTAGACTTGTTTGAAGTTGAATTTGACATTGGAGTTGAATTTGACATTGAAGCTGCCATTGAAGTATCAGCAATTTCGTCTCTTTCTCGTTCTTTCAGTACACTTCGTATGTGGCCCAGATAGTCAGAAAATAACCCTTCAAAAGCTAAAATTTCTCCATCGCCTTCAAACAAAAATAGCTTTTTTGCCACGCGCTCCATGAAAAATCTAGCAGCCAACAATAAAATATACAATTATTGACATCAACCGAGCCAAAATCAATGTAGCAATGCCACTACTGGCACTCCTATATAGTAGTGCAAAAAAAGCACCACGAACATTACGCAATAAATTGAATAATTCTATCGAAAAAGAAGAAGAAATTCAATTACGTCGATGCCATATAAGCAAGAGCCTTAAGGAAGAGGCATAGCTTCAGTGATGTCATTGCATATGACTGCATCAAAAGATTTCCCAAATTTTGCAAAAAATTACAAAAAGAACAATTATTGATTGAAATTTACTATTCTTTAGTAAAAAGTCATTTTTGGGTAAACATCAATATTATTCTGCAAGGGATACTTTACACCTTCTACAACAACTACTATACTAGCTATCGGACTATCTTTTATGCACAGCCATAGCTACTTTCACCTACTATTCATACATAGTCGCAAGTAGTTATATCTATTTAGCTACCTAGAGCTAAAAATAGCTAGCTGTAGGAAGTTTGGAATAATTATTTGAGCCTATTCGCAGCAAACTCCTTGCACATATCTCGAAAAAGAATAAACTGTTGGATGCATGGACGAATTATGTAATGAAAGATAGCTGATTCGCAAGTTCGATACATGACAAATTAATAAAATCCATGCGTGATTTGCGCTTTGTGCATCCTTGGGGCGCTTAGCAATATCAGTGGCATCAACATATGATGATTCAACCGCATAGCATCGTAATATGCATTACTAAGGTGGCTCCTTAACTTTTCTTTCTTCACATTTTAGCGAAAATAGAACAATTTATTCATAGAATACATTATCTTTGCCTAATTAGGAGACTTTTAAATTACAAGGGTTCGGATTTTTCAGTTGTATTTATTTGAATTTTCAAAAGAACCAGGATCGAACCGCATCGCAGTTATTCTGAGTTTACAAACTCTTATTTCGATTCGACTCTGGAACAGTTTTTGCTGCTTGTTTATAGGCAGATAAATCAGAGATTCTTCTTACCTGTCATGGCTTACAATGATCAGGCAACCTGAAAGAAATGAATTTGAACAAAAAATCAAGAAAAAATGCTAGTATTTTATAAATCAATGTTACGAACTAGTACAATATTCTACTTCCCTCATCCGAATAAAAAGTACAGAATCAAGCTTCATTATACAAAAAGATCAAATTATTCTGTCTTTCAGTATGCTTCATTGCCTGTTTCGAAGGCAATTTATGGGAGGTTAAGTTCTGAACATTTATATTATCAAGAAAGTTAAATTTGGTAAGAAAAACGACAAACAAAGCAATAATTCCAACAGAATATTATAATTTAACTGTTAGCCTCAACAAAACTTGAACAAACAACTGCAGTGGAAGATTCAGAATTGCTAGTGTTGCATAAAAAAAAGCAGAAGTTGAAATGTAACCCAAAATTTCATAATATTTGTGGCATTTCATACAATTTAAAAATATATATTTATCACCTTTGTACTCTGTAAGCAAAAATTCCTCAAGAACGGAGAGCGTTGGTATGTCCAAATCATTTGTTGGCTCATCTAATAGGAAAAACTATCTGTAAATAATAATACAGAGTGACTTTTGAATACATCATTCTTAATCGATATTTTGCCCAACATGTTCTTCATTGCTATTTTGTTTTAATGAATTGCATAAATCTAATGTGATTTCAATCCCTCCTGTTGGTCCACACTTAGTGGTTAATTACTATAGCAGCCACTGGGGGCCTAATAAGTGGAGGTGGCCTTGTAACTGACCAATCTGACTGGTCACATATAAAAGAATTATAAAAAGAGAAACATCATTAAAGCAATTACAATCAGCAGTTCTTCGATTAACTAATATGACAATATGCCAATTGAAATGAATACAGTCGATATTTCATAAACTGATACCATCGGTTACACTAAAATCTATCAGTTAATCGAATGTATCAGATTCGAGATATCGATAAAACCAGCAAAGGGAGGTTGGTGGGGTGTAATGCTAGTAGAAGACATATATACTTTCGTGCATCGATTTCTAGAATATCAATATCAACTGTACTAGGAGGACTGGACGAGGAGGAAGGGGATATTATAGACATTGAAATAATACAAGTAATGTTCGGTGATAAAGACTAGCGTACCCAAGACGAGAAAATTAGGAGATGATGCCAGTATTTTTAAAAGCTGCAACCGCCTTTTTTCACCACCACTAAGCCGAGAAACCATATCATTCCACCTTGAAGCCGGAAAATTAAACCGTTTCAGTAATTGTCGTGCTGTAGTCTAAAAGAAAAAATTCAATTTCATTTAAAGGTATGCTAGTCATGCCTAGTTGTATTTTATACATTGATATAGATTAGTATCGAATACTATCCAGTTTACTAAATTATTTGGGTATGCAGTTCCAGAACAAGTTTCCAGAACAATTCTTAGTTAAAGTACAGTTGTGTGCTTTAATCTCTAACATCATTCCATCTTCTCTTTCTGCATCTCTATGTTCTACCAATAACTAACCTCAACAAACTGATGAAGTTTAGATGCAATTAGGTATTGGCTAAGGAGAGAATCAAATAGCAATCCAAATATCTGCATCAGCATGGTGGGTGGAGGAGGAAACTTCTCATTTGCTGAAAGTGTAAAATTCTTTTTAACCATTAGCAGCAAAGACTTTTTGCAAAAAGTAATTTCTTTTTCAAGCAATTGTATACCGCAAACCCCATGGTAAATACACCCTCTCTTGATGTAAACTCCTTCCCTATTTTAAATATCCCCCTCCTCACATAATATCCAGGGGGCACAGTGAATACACTTGATTGGCTAGCATGCCCCCCTCCAAGTGATACAAACTGCCCCCCCCCCCTGTCAATGTTAACCCCTCTTCCAGTGTAAGGCCCTCAGAGGCATTCACACCGCACCTCAGAAATAAAACATACACCCCCCTCATGTAAGCGCGCCCAGGGACGTATACTGCAGATGATACTATTTGCTTACCCCTGAGGAGAATTACCAGGGGATAACAGCAATGCCATCGCAATCACGGGGCAAAAGTTTTTTGCCCCGCAGTGAGAGATTTATAACTATAATACTAAAACTAGTACCTGGGGGTCTTTTGGAGCAAAATCATCAGGGGACTTTGGTACTCCAGCGCAAACATCTTCTACTAACTGTAATACTCTTTGCTCCTCATTGACATTTATTAGCCCTTGCTGCTGATAGTACCCTAGTTTAACAAGTAGAGCACTGTAATCAATTATAGCTAACAATACCACCAGTGGTTTTGATACAAATTAGAACTGCCGCAACTTGAATTAATAACTTCATTCGACAAGAATTGCAAGAAATACAGCAGTTTACATTCTGTTGAGTTGTTACTTCTCTTTTAAATTGACATTTTCGACTTAGAGACCATGCCACAAAAATAAAATAAAAAGATAAAAATGATTGAATTTTATTAACTTCTGAAAAAGGACTGAATAACTTTAAAAAGTGTATTTCCTTAAGAGTGAATTATATATTTACACACAAGAGATGGGAACTTAGGGGGAAATAAAACACCGGGAGGGAAGTATTGGGGGGGGAGGGGGGTGCGGCACACGGATAAGGAGAACAGCATTTAACTTATGAGTTGAAACATAGAAAAACTAGCCAGCATGCATGTTGAACGATACACTTAGCTTTTTAAAATATGTCGAAAAATAGCCTATCAAATATATGAAATTTTTTATTATTTAGTCTTCAACTTAAGTCATATACAAACAAAATCATTACATTTCACAACTGTAACTCTATTCCAATAGAACTTCTACGTGTTATAATTGAACTTCTCCAATAAAAAATTATGAGGAAACTATTCGAATACAACGACCCCCTTGCAAATTTTATTTACATAGGCTTTGATTTTTGTGATGAGTGCAGAGATTTTGATAAGTGATGCGTGAAAGTTATGAAATTGCAGAATATTCATATTAGGCATGTATGCCTAATATGAATAGTCTCAAGAACGATTATCATATAAATCAAGTCGAATCAAGGCAATAACGACTTTCCGAATATTGATGACTTGTTATATATTCTATGGCTAAGAAAAGCTCAAATTCTTTAGATAATACCTCTGTGTGTCTTAGCACTTTTTTTAATTAATGGTATATTTATTCTTTTCATTTATATCGGAGTTTCTTCAAAACTATCAATAAAACCGAACCAGTGAAATAGATCTATGAAATTAATTCTATTCATGCAGCAAGTGATGAACGAACCATATCGAACTGTTTCGCCCACTGTAACAACTCCCGAATCAAGCATTTGCTGTTGAGTAAGGACATTTAGAAACGTCGACTTTCCTGTATGAAAATAAGAATTATTTCGAATATAACTGAATAATAATTGAATATGAATGGATAAGTAAAATTGGCCACTAAATTATTCTAAATTTTTGAGAAATTATTCTGGCATAAGATCTTGAAGCATAGAAAAATATAAGACTTCTGGTAAGCAAACGCATATTTACATGTGCATGATAAAAAACTAAAATTGCATGTGCCATGACAAAGGAATAACTTTTCCAAATTTTTACTCGTTATTTTTATCACTTTAAAAATTGCCGCGAGTATGCCTGTATGCATACATTTAAATATGTATTCCATAAAATTACCTACTCCATTAGCTCCGACAATGCCTATTCGGTCCCCTTTATGAAATTCATATGAAAAGTCATCAAGAATTCTCTTTGAAAAACTCAAATTAGCATCTGTGAATTTTAGCACAAATGAACCGAGACGAGCGGAATAATTTTGAAGAGTCACTCCTCCCATCGGATTGGCTGCATTTGAACTATTCACCTTGCTCTTCAGCCTGAAAAATGCTTCTACTCTCGATTTACTCTTTGCCTGACGAGCCTTTGGTTGCTTCCTTACCCATTCGATTTCATGACGTAACTTCAAAAATAAAAAAAATTATTTGAAAATACGTACCTTTTCAAGAACAGTTTAGTTCAAGTAAGTTTCAAATTAAAACTGATCAATTTCAAGCTGGCTTTGTGAAAATTTGTGTAGTTGCCCTTTTTTGCATAGCACTTTTTACGTACTGGCGTTCTGGAAAAATACGCTGAACACGGAAAATTGAATTCATTATTCACTGGAATTCAGGCTATATCAAGTAGGTCGCATGGTTACCATAACGAACTATTCTGAACTTCTAAATTTTTTTGTTTCAACGTATTAATGCGCATTAGTAAATAATACTCTGTTTCAATTGGCCGAAAATGCCCCTATTAAGTTAGTCAGTATGATTTTGAAAAGGCATTCATATTAAAAAACTACCAGCATTTTATTGCTCTGCATCAAGACATTCAGCTAGATGCAACAATGAATTCCACTTCTTAATGTGCCCCCACTATGCTATCGCATGAATTATCCAACTCTAAAGAGAATATAATTGTATTAAAATAAGTAACATTTTGCAATTTTAATTTTTCGAATAATTCCCCAAAACACGATAAAAAGTGTTACATTTCATTCGCCAAATTTAAGAATTTTTTAAAAAAATAGTTGAATTATAGAGTAGAGTTTGAAATATCCATTCAGCAGCAGAAACTTACCAAAGGATTTTATGAATGGGGGGGGTCTTAAAAATACTCAGAAAAGCCTTTTTTACCTTGTTTTTATCATTTGAGTATTCTTGCTCTTCCACCCGTAGTCTTTCCTCTTTCGCCTCCAAGTATTTTCCATATGACCCAGGATATCTGTATATTTTTCCATTGTCAAGCTCCAAAATCTCCTGGCATACATTTTCTAAGAACCTAGAGAGTGGGGGGGAGGGGCATGTAAAACTTTAGGAAGTATCCTGTCATTGTTCATAAAAATTCATAGAACATGGAAATATCACTAAATAATAGGCCAATGAGTTAAGATTTCATTGAAAGAATTTAATTTAAATGATTTCATTGGATAGTATTTTAGTGATATTTCCATATTCCGTGAACTTAGCTTTTATTAGCTTGTGCATATTATTTTTGGCAAGTACAGAGAGGCTGATACAGAAGAGAAGAGAGGAAAATACAGAGTGATATTATAGCTTGAAGTACACAATTATACTTCAACATAAAATTGTTCTAGAAATATATTCTGTAACGACGTATTTAAATAATGCCTAGTGTACTGGATAATATACTCTGCTAGTCTGCATCATATAAATATAACTATGCGTGGCCATAAAAATATATTATAGTTTGTTAGATGATATGATGATAAAACCTAGTAGACTAGATATCGCATTGGCAACTACCTTGTGTAGCAGACGGAATATATATTGTTCTATAATGTTCCATAACATTGATTCTAGAATAATATCCATAATATTTCAAGGGAGTTGAAAGCTTTTCAAAGATTAGGTACTTTTTCTGGCCTCCTTGTGGCATGTCCCTACAGCCTGTTTTTATTATTTTTTCATTAGACTTCAGTAGTTCGAAAAAACTGTATTAATATTAAAGTCGCACAAAAAGCTATTAAATCAATATTTTGATACAACATGGGTGGTCTTTTTTTGTGCAGTGACTTACTATGGACACTGAAGTTTAAGTTTCCCAGGTTTAATCTCTACATTCAAAAATAATTTAATATAGATGCGCATATCTGTTGCAGTCTTTCAACTTAGTTGAAATATTATGGATATTATTCTAGAATCAATCTTATAGAACATTCTAGAACAATGTATATTCTGTCTGCTACACAAAGTAATTGCCAATACAATATTTAGTCTACTAGGTTTTATCATTGTATTATCCTGTAGGCGAATCCAATGCACTTGGGACCAATATAGATGGTTCAGTTATAGATATGAAAATATCTAAAAATATACATTCAGTAGAAATACTTAAAAATTAACATTACCATCGATCGTGAGTTACTAATAGAAACGTAAGAGATTTATCTGCCAGCAAATCTCCCAGCCAATCAATGGCCTCCATATCCAGGTGATTTGTTGGTTCATCAAGTAGGAGGACTTCTGGCTGTTGTACAAGGGCCGATGCAAGTGCCACTCGCTTTTTTTCGCCCCCTGAAAGTCGATTTACTTGCTGGGATTTTAACTTATCGACTCTCAGCCTTTGCATTATTCTATGTGCGCGGCCTTCGGCATCCCACGCATCCTCTTTCTGACCAAACACAAAATATATTTTATAAAGTAAACTACCGATAAAACAATTTCGCGTTAAACAAACTTTCAGTTAAAGCATATTAACATTAAAGGAATTTGAGATATAACGAATGATGAAAAAATTTGTATTGTGCTAGGTTCAATTAAAATGAAAATTTAACGTTTCTATTATTGTCTTACGGGCTATTTAAAAGTCGAATTTTGCGGGAATTCAAATAATAATGCTTAAATAATAAATAAATGTTTTAGGTTTAAATTTGTACTAAATTCGAATACTATTAAGCATTTTTATTATAATATTTAGGTTACAAAGAGCTTTTAATTCTCAAATTTGACAAAAGTTAAAGTTAAATAATATCAGGCATTTTTATTTTTTGCATGTAGGATAAAAGGAGCATTTTGAAACTTAAATTTGGCATGGATACAAATAAATTAGGTATATTTACAATTATATTTAGGGAAAAAAATGTGGCTTTTTCACCTCCATTAGCGCCATACTTTTTTCAAATCTCGATGCTGCATCTTTATCATTCGGATATGCAGCCATAGCTTCACTAGCTTCTTGATAATCTCGAAGTATATTCATTAAGGGCGCATCGCTCGCATAAATCGCATCCATCACTGTGATATCAGGCGGGAAGTACGGTTCTTGTTCGACATAAACGACTCGAGTATTCCTTGCCGTTTCAATATTTCCCTTGTCAGAGTTTTCCTTGCCACCAATGATACGTAGCATTGTTGATTTTCCACACCCGTTTATGCCTACTAAGCCTAATTTTTGACCCTTGCAAACAGTGAGATCTACCTGTAGGAGATGGTAACATGCCGTTTTGCATTAAAATTTTCTCTCTTAAGTTAACATTCTGTCTTGAATTAGCAATCTCCCAGAAGCTTTAATCGCATCTCTTACTTGCAGAAAACGAGGAATTAATTCCAATTATTTCAGAAATAGCAACTAAAAAATTCTTTGTATTACTTTACATTGCTACTATCAAATAGTGTTTAAAGTAATAGCATTTTAAAATACTAGTAGTTTTCCTACAAAAAAGGACAGCTTTCCATGGGAGTACTGTTTCATATTACGATACTGCATTCCACATGAATGGATCTCACGGTTCAACTTGTCGAAACCATCGAAAAAAGATACTGTAGAATTCAATACAACACAACACATATTCAACAACATCTACAATTGACGTAATCCAGTTAGTGCATGAAACGCAATACTATTCTAAACACTGAGCAATGATAAGAATCAGTTAAAATATTTTCACTATAAAAACTTTTAGCTAAAATATTAGCAATCGAAGCGTAGGAATTTTCAAGCAGCGGCTTTGCTTTAAAGAAATAATAATTTTGCTAAAAATTATTTAGAATATTTTTCTATCTCTTAATAAAAAAATTACTGTTTTCAAAACAATAATGCATCTTATTTTTCGTTTCGTATCCCAAAAAAACACAATAATAAGCAACTTTGAAAATGTTTTATAATAAAATCATATTCGTTTTTTGTATTCTCTTTCAAATTCTATATTTCAAGAAACTGCAAAAAATATTTAAATAACTTTTTATATAGACTTCAAATTCTTGCTAAATATGTGTTGCTCTAAGGCTCGAACATGACTGAAATGCTTAATCATTTCAATGGTAGTTTTCGTGAATCATATTCGAGTACATTTAGTTGTTTCAGAAGGTTCTTGCAAGGATATTGTTTAAAAGAGCAATGAGTTATAAACCTTATCTGACATACCCCATTTAACTGATATCGCACACCATCGAAAGTGTTTGTTAAGCCCTCGATAATCAGAAGTCGATCTGTTCCTGTTACGATACCGGATGATGCCGACTCCGTCGCTGCATCCAACATTTTGCATGATCCTTTCCTATTTCTAGCACATGAACTCTGCAATTTCCTTGACACATTGATGCTTGATAGCATTGACCACACAAGGATCATATGCGCTAGAAAACATACTATAACTAGTGAATATCGTTGAAGTGATCCGACCATGCTATGACATTCAGTTCTGCTGGGGCAAATATTCCACTGACTGAAGTACGTCAAAGCGAATTCAGTTTTTTTTGTTTTTGCCAAATAATCAAAATATTTAGTGCACCATAGTAATCATAAAGTTACCAAACTGATCATTTAACTCATATTACGACATCACCGCATTATCAGGATTTATATCCCTAAATTTTCCGCTGTACTAATTAAGGCATTATATCTTTCGCAAGATAAATATTGATGAACTGTGGCAGAGATTTTAATTAAGAAGATAAAGCTAGTTCAGGCTTTCCCGCGTAGACTTTAAAATTTCGTGGAGTGGGAGAGAAAATTCGAGGATAGAATGGGCCGTAATGTTATCATATCGTCAATCGTTGCATTTGTATGCATTATGTCTTATGCCGCTAGCATATCAAGTTCGAGTGGTGATGATCTACTCGCAAGATACATGATAACGAAAACTGTCAGTAGAGGTTAGAATAAAACATTTTCTAAAGAAATCTTGCTTCAAAGTCGGCATGCATATAAATTCACGTGAAAATTTTTTTAACAGTATGTGACAATTTTTCACGAAATTCGTGGATTACTGCATTATTACTAGATATAATGATCATTAAAATTGTTTTGCCTTCACCAGATTCAAGTTAATTTCTTTGAATCGTATTTATTACTCTATATAACTTATAGCAGTTAATCGTTTTATTTATTTCGAACTGAGAATGTCTGTCGTATATATATCCTGATTGAAATTTATCAAAAAAATTTATACGTATTTTGCAGGAATTGAAGAAAATGATCTCCCAGAACTTCGAGTTTTGCTTGCTGATATTGGAATAGAACACATGTAATATCATTATTTTAAACTCTTAGAAAAAATTTCAGCAGCATACATTAGATGAATTAAAGCTATGCCAAGTCTGAAAAAGAATATATGTATGTTGCCTTTGCTGAGAACATATAGAATATATCACTAAATATGAACTTCAAACAAGAATGAACTCATTTTCAGCTGAAAAACCATCAAAGTATGTGCTTGCCCTTTCGAAATCACCATCAACGCTAGTGACGTAATTATTGTTCTTAAAATTCTTCTTTTTCAGTAACCGGTTCATTTCAAACACTGCCTCTACTTTTGCCGAAATTTCAATGTACCTCTCTCTCTAGAGAAACAAAATTTGATTTACTGGTATCATTTAGATTTTTTTATTTTTCGCAATGGAGTCAAAAATTGGATTCTAATTTATAAAGAATTTTGAAAAAAGGGTAATTTTAACAAAATAAAATGTGTCACTACCAGATAAAAAAACATTGCGCAAGGAAAAGGTGAGAACATGACTTGGCAATTTTTCAGCTCAAAATAAGCTCGTTTTTGTAGAAAGGTCAGAAATTGGAATAGTTTCTGAACGTTTAAGAAGATATTACAGAAGAAATTATATTGTGTTAAATTTTAATTTAATCTCTCCTTTATTTGCTGGGCTATAAACACTGATAACTCCGGTACTATAGAGTATAATTCATGGTAAATGCTAAGGTCCAATGTGTTCAGATATATATGTATGCTGGTTGAGCCATTCATCACTTCAACTTTCAAGAAAATTTTGAAAATTTCAGTGAATTTACTTATGAATTTCATTTCCTATAGAGATGACTAATTTACTTCAATTTTTTTATTTCTGGGAAAGCAAAGTTTAAGCTATTAATGCAATGTATATTTTGGTTCTATATGAAAGGACACATTTATTCTTTTTAAATATCAATGCTTTAAACAACTATTTTACGGCTTATTGCATCTAGCTTTTTTCATTATAGTGGCCTTTCCTCTATTATGGTAAAATTTGTTCCATTTCGATAACTTTTGATTTCAGTACGGTACCCCTTTCACTTCATTTAGTGCCTTTTTGTTTTAAAATTATTTCCTTTCGTTATATAATATTACCATTACCTTTTATTTCGGTGCAATCTCCTTTTGAAAATGAGTATTTTATTTCATTCTCGGAAGCATTTAAATTTATCACAGTGAATTATGTATTTTATTTGCATATGTTATCAAGTGTACAAGTCATATTGATATTCATAGATTTTTTCTTGAAGGCTAGATGCATTTTACGAAGCCCAAGTTTTTGATACCTCTACATTTCTACGGTTGACACATGCAGACTTCCAAATGCTGGTAAGTTTAGAACTTTTTCATTATGGTTTTATTATTTGTATCAAAATATTTGAGAAATATATTTATCACGTCAAATAGAACTCTAAGAGAGATGGTACTATTCGAATATACAGCATACTGTGAGTATTATTCGAATAAAATCCCTTCTATGGGTATTATTTCAATAAAGTCCTTACTACAGATATTATTTGATTGTATGAAGGTATTGTCAGTGCACCGGTGAGCACGTAAAATATTAAATTTTTTAATTTAAATTTAAATTTTTACCTTAAAATGCCCAATACCAATCGAAGCAACTGATAAGGATTCAAAGAAAGGGAAAAAACATGTTCATCTTATCATCGCATTTGAAACAGAGTGGGATTGAAATTCGACTCTTGTTTGTTGATAATGCCGGTTGAAGAGTAGCATCTAATTGTATGAATAACTGCCTTTGTCATTACGATCCAATAGAATCTGGTGCTAAACTCGACTCATTTGTTCTTAAACTTTTGAAAGGCAAATTTACATTTATTCAAAAAGAAAAATATCATGGCCATCAGTAAGTTCATATACTCCAAAAAGAAAATGTTCAGCTCGAGCGAATGGCTTATTCGAAACCAATGTACTGCCAATGTCTTTGTATGCCAAAAAAAAATAAAAATGTATGTTTTTTGTGGAGATTAGGGGGTTGATCGTGGGGATATCGTGAATTCTATGGATAAAATTGCAGAGCTAACAGTTTATAAGGCTGAAACTATCAGCACGCCACATCCTATGCTCCTCGAGAGAGATTCGCTAATGTACGGCAGGTAGGTACGTATCATGAAAAATTTTTATGTTGCGCTGTACAGTGCTTAAAGAATTTTGAATGAAACACAATTTATTTTGGTTGCAAGATTGACTTCTCTTTTACAAAAACTTTAGATGAACGAAATAAAAAAGAATATATTAATTTTACTGTTGAAATCAGTATCAATGCAGCAGTTTTTTCACATTGCACAATAGGAAGAGTAACAAGTTTTTACATACTTTAGGTTATATTTGGACGGGTCTGTGAGCAGCTTTGAATATTTTCAGGCTCACTTCGGGTCCCGAATTCCCATGTTCGAGGCTGAATTGGTATGGGCTGAAGGTAAAACGGGGTGTAATTATACTGCTGATACCACAGAAGATTTCAAAAATAAATTTGTACTTGTCGACAGGTACTTCATTAGACAGATGTACATGCAATCTAAAATGCACATATTTTCTTAATAGATTTTTAAAATAAAATTCAGTTCCTTTCTACAGAAGGAGATTCATACGATTTATTCCATACCTTCCTAGTCAGTATTATCACTAGTATACTGGGTGATGTATTTTACTGGATGTTTCAATATAAACCAGGATAAAGTAAAAGTTGCCATGACCACTGTGAATCGAATTATCATCATTTTATATCTCATGTCACTAACTGTTTTTGCAGAGGAGATTGTAGCTTTATCGAAAAGGCACGTAGCGTTGCAAACACTGGAGCTGCTGCGATGATTGTCATTAATAGGTAAAATCTCCTAAATATTAGCATTTAGAAAGAACTTTTATTAATCAGTATTTTTTCTGAGAAGAAATGTTTGTTTACTATTTATAGTTCGAGTTCCATATATTATATATATATATATATTATTCGTAGTATTGAATTTTCTGTGAATTCTGCAGTTTTTCTATATGAAGTACTATCGAAGATTACTGTAGAAAACTCAAATATTGGCTCAAATTTGGGTGTTCTAGTTTGAAGTAAGATAAATTTGTCTGTTGATTTATAAAAATTGATAATTTTTTGTCTTTGGATTTTGTCATTTATGTTGTAGTGATGAAACGTTGTTCAAAATGGCAGCCTCTCTAGGAAACGACGACTCTGAGGTAAATGCTTCATATTTTCTAGGCATATGTCGGTGTTTCATAGTGCTATATTCATATTAACTCACCTATCGATCTAATTTTTTATGTACTTAGATGCGTAAAGAACTGTTATTTTTAGGTTGAAGATGGAGGACCTTCCGAAATGGCAGTAGTGATGGTTCGTCAAAGCAGTCGTGTCCCTTTGGACAAGGCAATAGAATGGGGTAATATGATTGGACGATTGGTGCCCTTGCGCTGTGGCGGCGGACCCCGTTGCATGCCACTTATTCCTGAAGAAGAACCCTTTGCTCAAGAGGTAATACGCCCATGCATACGCAGTTGATATTCCATAAATCAATGGTCCACGAAGGATGTATTCTATTATTTGATAGCTTTATCACTCCACGGACCTCCTTTTGCTGGTGGATATTGATATTCCATGAAAAGTCATGAGAAATCCGTTCATTTTTTACTTGGTTTATTTTAGTGGTATCATCCTTGTAGAATAATCATATGCATATTATTTCAATTGACGAGGAATATTTTACATTCTACCTTTTTTAAATTCAACACAAATATTTCGGCAGCTGTATGAACGTTCTCGAATCATATGCCATATATACCTGGTTAAATATTTCTCGAACAGAAAGTTTTCATTTGTTTATGAACTAATAATACGCAATGATGCATATTAACAAACTCTTCATGAATGAATATCTTATTTTCACTGCTATTACGAGGCCTTTGATGATGTAGAGGCAAAGTCTTTTTCTACTATTGTTTTATTTGAAAAATTGTATAGAGGCATTACGATTTATTTGCTTTTTAAGGGAGCTGAGCTGCATTAGCAGCTCAGCAATTTTTATTCATCAGTTTCCTAATAGTATTGTTTCTGAACGTATTTCCAATACCTCATGCACGACTAGTATGCATTAGACTCGATAGCTTGATGTAATGCTCGAGCGTTATATTGAGATATTGAACATTTGAGGAAACCGCCAGGGCCCAACGTTAAAATGTTGAATTATCGCTGGTATGGACAATAAGCTGGCAAAAAATCCGTACGGCTACTGTTTCGTTGTATTAAAGACCAGTGGTTATAATTATTGGACGTGCAGGGGTATCACCACTGTTTTAGGGGAACTTACATTTACGCAACATGTATTTAACAGTATTGCTCTGTATGGTTTTTATTTCTTATCGAAAATTACATTAGGTTGAATCTGGAATAGTTAAGCTATTTGGGCCGCAAGGACCTCATTTTGAATTTTTAAGTTCTACATTTGGGGGCGTACTTCCGCCAATAGGAACATACGTTGAGCTCTCATTGGCCAATCCGATTCAAGCATGCGATCCACTTGTTACGGATAGTAATAAATATGAAAATACTGTTGTGGTGGTTGAGAGAGGAGAATGCAGTTATGGCGAAAAGGCCTTAATTGTGCAGGTAGAAATTTAGTTTATATTAAACCATTGACTCCGATGGTAGTTGATGCTTCCCAACAAACCAATAGGAATAGATATTATCCGATACGAGGACATTTTTATGAAAAAAGAACAATTTCAGATTAGCTTATCTAAACCATTTGGAGCACAAATTGTTTTTTTCATATGATTGCCAAATTTTAGAATATTAAAGAAATCACTTAATTTAGAGTTGGAAAATATATTTGTCAAATATTCGAAATTGTTCAAATACCATTTTCCAGTGAACATAATACTAGGGTGCTGTATTCGATTAGTACCATTCAAGGAATTTACTTGCTCAAAGAATACAACACAGCAAGATTAGGAAGGGTTACATTCGATCAGTCGTTTTTTTGTATTTTTCCAAAAATGTAGCAACCAAAGAAATTCAAATATAGCTTTGAGAGGTTATGTTCGAAGGAAGACGGCAGGCATCTTTTTGACACAAGAGACATATTACTGAATCAATTGAAACTTGTCTTACTGAATATGAAAATTAAAAACTGCCGAAACTTTTGATTCATTGATTCTATTTCTTCTAGATTTGATGACACAATAAATTTACAAAAAAGTGATCGAACTTGGAAGTCCAGTAAATGCAAGTAAATTTCGAACTGATTGTTAAATCGAAAAGTACATTCTAAAGCTTGAATATAGCTGTGCGTATCAATATCATTTAGAAAGCAGGAGGGCGAGTAATGATGATGATGGACGATGGATTGCATGCGCTGCATAATATGGGGGCAGCATTTGGCCATTCTATGAATATATATCTTCCTGCCATTGCGGTGACCCGGGCTGCTGGTAGGAAATTTATCTCAGCCATGGCAAAATCTAGGTACTGTATAAACAGATATAGCCGAATATTATATAGATAGCGTTGAATTATCCATGACATGATTAACTATAATGACTAGATATAAAAATTAATGCTTACCTAACAATATTTCCGCAATGTCTATATTTTTTCTCTTCCAAACCAAGCTTCAGCAATTGCTGTTTTTAAATCGCCTTAACTCACTTTTTTTCCGTTTTGGTTCGATTGCCAGTAGATTAACCATTGTACATGGTTTTCACTGAAAATATTGCTAGCATATATGCCTCCTTCAAATCATTGTAAGCCCCCCAGAATCGGAGTATACGTCCCCCCCCCCCTCGTTCCGTGTGAGTGAGAGTGCAATATTAGTGATAGAATGACAGCATTTGGATAAAAATAGCTTAATCTATCAGGCACAAAGGGAAATAATGATGATGATTGTGTAAGTCTTTCTACCTCTTTCAGCAGGACTAATATTCTAGAATTACTATAGAACATTCTAGAACATGGCGTGCTCGGTCCAGCACACAGAATAGTTGCTAATGTAATATCCAGTCTACTAGATATTGTCAGCATATTAACTAACTGGTTATAAAATAGCTTAATTCTTATTTTATTGAAAATATTTTGACTCCGTAAACTCCATGTATCTGGTAAAATTGATTTTTGCACAAGTTATTTCAAAAGTGTATGAATAAGTAATCCTCATAATTGTACACCACCTTGGAGAGAAACAAAAAGCCTCCCAATCGACGAAAGGGCCAAAATTCTTTTAGAAGAATTTCATATCTATCCACTTGATGGCTGGGCACAGTTAAATCAACACAATATATTCTTTCCTACACAAGTAGACAAAAACCTTTGAAATATACAAAGGAATATTCAATAAACATATGCAACGGTATTTATTTGCATCAAGGAATGAACTAGGAGCTTGTACGTTCACTGCTATTTGCCTCATTTTTGTGACTAATTTTTCAAATTTGCAGTAGCCCTGTGACGGTCAGTTTTGAATATGACAATACGATAAAAGAGTCATGGCACGAGCTTGCTAACTTGAAATGGCCTCAAGACTTGCCCGAACGTAAAGTTTTTGTTAGGAAATTGCAGGTACATTGAATTCATTGTACATGTACCTATAATATACTTGGTGGTAGTCAGATAGAAATAGGTAAATATAAGAAAATTCGAATAAGCGATGTTGTACAATGCACAAAAAATTATCAGTTGCAATTATTCATTTAACTGGCGAATTGTAGCCTAAGCTATTTAAATATAATTTTGTTCAGCTATTTACATCCTCTTTCAACCTTTGGCATCATTCAAAATCCTATGCTTCAATAGATATTTTAGCCCGCAGATAATTTGATCTTTGTTCACATTGAACTTAGACTGGAAAAATTTTAATTTGCTGCTTTTATCCAATTTATTGTAAAGCTTTTTGTGAAAGTATAAATCGTTCAATTATAACTTGTATTAGAAGACATTTTCAATACTTTTCTGTTTTAATTATGCTATGATGTTATCAACTTGTTCCTAAGAATCAATTCGAAGGATTTCCCGAGAAGTTAGAGTGGCTTCGAGATACGATGGACTTGATGAATTTGAATGCTATCAGTGAATCTGCTAGAGAGGGAGAGCTTTAACTGATGTTATAAATTTGTAACCTTTGTAAAGGACCTTTGTGTATATAAAAATCTTCTTCTTGCTGTGTGCGAATGATTTTTATAATATATTGAAAGTGTATCATGTAAATATGCAAAATTGAACAATTTTAGGGTCAATCTTCTTATTGAAATGAGGTAAGAAATATTGAATGTACCAGAAATTGGATGCGTATTTCGTTACGGGTTCAAAGGAAGCAAGTAGGGTAGTTTTGCTATCAAGAATGAAATTATAGTTCTCGTAGCAGTGCATATCATACATGTCTCTGTGAGCAACAATCTATTTACGTATCGATAAATGTTGGAGGATATCTGCTGTATTTATTTTCAAACTCCTGGGCATACCGTTTGCAGATAAATCTAAAATTTGCACAAAGTACAAAGTATTGAGTAAATGCTTTTTAAATTGTTTTTCCTCCAATGCACGAGAAATTGATTTTTAAATCTATATTTCAGTATTTTTCGCTCTAACTTTTTAAATCCGATTTACTTTTTTTGATTCCTTTTCAAGTTACTCACAATGTACATTTCAAATTTTTGTAATTCAAAGGGAGCATTTTAAAGACCAGAAAGTGATATGAAAAATAAAGTGAGCAATATTAAAACAAAATATGATGATGAAGCCCTTGGACCCGGAGTCATATTTTTTATATTTCTTGTACTGTACAATGAAATATCTGTTATTTTACTATATGTACATGACTGAATTTTTTGTAATGGACATATTCTTATTTACATGTTGAAAAAACAAATGAATCCGATCCCAAAGTACCTTTGTATTGATGATGAATGTCCTACATTAGAACCATTTTATTTTCAGTGCAAGACTTTGTGTACTTATAAGCAACCTATTACGATTATTATAATGCATGCAATTAGAAAGTTACATTTCCAGGCCATCTATTAGTGGATTTTAACCTTTCAACCTGCACTTTTACATCAACCCAGATTCTGTTCTATGTTTCAACATTTCATTAGATTTAAAAAAAAATTTTTCAAATGTGACTATTTAAGCTGAATGTATTCCAAACTAATAAAAATTGCTTAAACTTCAAGACCTTCGTGCCAAGTAAGAAAAACAACTTCATAATTGAATGTGTTGGGGAGTTTGTAAGTTCTAATGAACTATCACATTGCATGCAGAAGGCTTACTAATATATGTATGTAATTTTTTCTATTATTCATTTATCTAGTTTTACTTATTTCTTGAAAGTATATGTAAATGAGCATATAAATTCAGGACCATGCAAAAAGACAGCATAATTTATGCAAATTGAAATTACTTTTAAATACCATCAACAAGGAAAATATGTTTGGTTCATCAGCTACTGGATATTTTATATCAAATATATAATCATCTGTACATGATGCATGAAAAATTTTTTACAATTCAAAACTTTGACATTTTATACTTGTGAACCCAACTGCAGTGTGGAACGTTAGAATGCAGCCAATTGAATCCGATGAGTGATAGTTACTAAAAATATATGCAGTAAATGGTTATGTTTAAACAGAATTTGATATGATAAATGAGTGTCATATTCTATGCTGGTCCATTAGATTGTGGTAAACATTAGTACCAATTCAAGGCCTAATGTGGGGGAATTACAGTGGAGTTTAAGCTGCTACTGAGGTGATAGGTAGAAAGTAAAGTAAAGAATTCTGGGAAGAATTCAATGAGCTTTGGAAATATATCTTTTTCGTTGGTGGAGATATTATAGATAAGCAGATACCGGAATTCGATAAATTATGTGTTTAGTGAAGACATTGTACTGGAATTGCTTGAAACTGTAAATGCACCAAAAAATCTTTATAAGCTTGTATTTCAAATTCAAAGTAAAAAAAGAAGCACCTATATTTTTAAAAATGGGAAGAATCCTGATGTAGTTTACAAAAAACATTTATCAAGGTAATAAAACTAATTGAAAAGACTGAGTTATAAGGAAATATAATCAACAGATATCTATCTTACAATAAAATTGCTGTTCAGGTTAAATATTTATTGTTTTAATTATTTTCTTGAGTTACTTTTAAGTTGTGCAAATTAATGCACCTTGATTATGTGAACCAGATATGTGTTTAAATACCTAATGTTTAGCATAAAATTTGGGCAAAATTACTATTTTTGGATCCAAGCAATACTCAGAGTACCAAGTGTTTGCTGCTGATGCATTAAATATAGTTGCCTTATAAGCACTTGAACAGCTTTTGCAAGAGAAATTTGGTTATTCTTCTTGGTGAATAGAAGGTTATTAAAATTTTGGTTTTTTAAAGCTTTTATTAGAAACAACTTAAATAAGCTGTAATAAACCACTAAGTATAAATCATGTATAAGGCAGATAAGACAAAAAATCAGGAAACACAAGATTTGACACATGTAAATCAGTACATCAGCAAGTCAGTATTGGTGCTGCTTATAGCAAATCCTGTCAACACATTATAGATTTATTATTATTTTGTACAAACAATGTTAGACTAGCACAATCAATGATAATTAAAAACACAAAACACCATGTAAATAGACTAATACCTAACATACAATCCCCCTTGTCATGGTTTCCGTACGCTTTTTGAATTCTTGTTTTAAGTCTTCAACCAAATCATAACAGTTCAAATTTTTCTTCAGGTTCTCACCAGCATGCAGGTAACCATTCCAAGAAATCAAAAAATGGTACTTTCTGAGAACTCTCTTGGTGTCTAAAATATGTTCAACATCATCAAAATCACCAGTCTCATCAATATAAGGAGACAATGATGAGTAACGCATACATTCCAGTAAATCAGATGTTTTATTTTATGCTAGTAATGAGATATGGAATATGTAATAGATTTGTGACAAACTTGCAGGTAGTTCAATTTATTCAAAATAGGATTCATCATTTTAATAATTTGAAATGTCCAAGTTGTTCCAATTGAGTTTAGGGCATGGTCAGACTGTTTTAGTATTTTATTTTCTTAGGTATACCAAATTGCCTATCTTAAGTTCTTCATAAAAATGCTTTTATCCGTAAAGTACTTTGTTGATTTACTTGTAAAAATTAGCTCCTCTTGAATGATGCAAATGTTTTCTTGCAAAGTAACAATGTAATCTTGTACAGTTGACAGTAGCTCAGATAATAATGCGGTAGATGCATCAAACACAGGTTGATATCTGTAGGTTGTGCAAAGCAAAGATGTATGGATAGCAGCATGAAAACAACAACTATAACAGAGTCCAGTGTAGATAAACTTATAAGCCAATTTTACTATTGCTAATATGAATGTATTTCATGATACCATTCATTTCTTGATTGACACACTCAGTTTGACCATCTATTTGAGCATGATATGCTAATATCCAGGATTTCAATGTACCAGTTTTTAACTGTGATGACCAAAAGTTTGATACAAAGATCAAACTGCAGTTAAAAACAATATTATAAAGAAAACAAGATGATGAACAATTCAAGCAAAAAATTCATCTGCTAGTCAATATGATTTAACAGATTTTACACAAGCAATAAAAAAGCTCATTCTCATAAAACGATCAACAATGAATAATATGGAGTCTTTCCTCCCCCCACTTCTACTGCAGGTAAATTGGTAATGAAGCCCATAGATATCAAGTGCCAAGGGTATGGCAGAATTGGAAACAGATTAAGTGATCCAGCCTGTTTCTTCCTTTCTGGTTTTGCATGAGCACATAATTTGCAGGATTTAACCTATGACTTACAGCTGTAATGAAAAGTTGGCTATCAAGAAGATCTTGATATTAGCTCAAATTTTTTTTGCACCCTAAAATGACTGGTAAAAGTGTTGGGATGGAAGAAGAAAGATATATTAGTATAATATGCTATTGTATACCTTTATATGGATGGTGAGGTTTAGTTGAGCAAATAAAGTGCAATATGTAGCAGAGGGCAAACAAACTGCAGCAAAAAAGACTTAATAGTAATAGAAAAAACTATTAAACTTGAGAAGAGTGAACAAAAACTTAAGACTCAACAAAAAATGTTCCTGCTAGTTCCTGCGGTATGCCCTTTTGAAGTTCCCTTGAAACTGGCTTTCTGGTGAATCTTGCTGAATCTTTTACTCCACAAGTAAACCCATAACTTTTTATCAGCAGGTTTGTGATTATTCTGAAATTAACTGATGCTTTCCTTGAAATTAACTTTGGTGGAAGTAAAGTGGAGTAATTAAAGGATGGGCTGAATGAAGCAAAGTGATAGGATTGATGACAGTTCTAGAATAATGTACAATTAATTGAAGGTTGAGTTTAGAGTACTGTGATAGAATGTGAAGCAGAACTTTGAGAATCTGACCATTGTTGAAAAGGTATATTGATGGAACATGCATAGGCAGAAAAGAAGTAAAGTTTTCACAGAACCTTAAGAAATATGACACGTAGCGTTGTATGAGGGTAAAACAAATGAATTCATTAAAGGACTATAATAAAGGTATCAACATAAAGGACTGGTACTAAGGTGCTATTGGGACAGTAGTTGCAATGTGGTAAAAGTAGCAAAAAGCGAGAAAAAGTATTGGCAAAAAATAATTAAAAAATAGGCAACCATAGGCAAACATGGGCAAAAATAGTTGAGTGCTTATGCCATAATAATTTAAAAAGATAGCAAAACCAACAAACATACTGACAAAAATACAAGTCTTAACATGCTTCACAAATTTTCACCTTCATTCCATCAGGAATCACAATTCAACTACAGAATATTAAGTAGTCAACAAGATAAAAATAAGTATATTTCCATTTTGTAGTTTCAGGAACCTATCTTCAGGTTATATTAGTTTTATTCAATTTGTAAGAGGCATTTTATCTTGAACATGAGTAGTATATATTGTAAATTTTCCTATTGACAATAGGACTTGTTTCTGATTTTAAACTTACGGATCAGTCAGTTCAAGTTGATAGTTGCCATATTAGCTCAAAGCATTCAGCTTCTTCCCATTGAATGCTCAATCCAATTATATTCTAAATATCAAAGTCTGTAAGAAATGAAGACCATTGTACCTCTCTTCTATTTGACTAGCATTGAGAAGTGTAATATATTTTTGTAGTCATCAAGACCTGAAAAAGTTCCAAATTATATGATATAAATGGTCGCTGTTGATAAAAGTCTACCACAATTCCTAATCATTTTTCACTGTACACTTGACAATTTATTTTCAAAAAAACAATTTTCCTCAATAGTAAGCAATAGAATGTAAAGCACAATTACAGTCTTGCAGAAGAGTACCGCCAATTGGAAAGTCTGATGCATCAGTTTCAACAATGAAAAGTTGGAGAACTATCGAGATGATGTAAAAACTGAGCAGATTGAAATACCTTCTTGTAACCTTGACATGCTTACAATTTTTAGCTCAATTAAAGGGTTGAATTTTTCTTAATTAAATCAATAGCAGAACAATAGACTTTGAATAGTTGGGGATGATATGCAATAAAAATTTTCAAATCCTAGATATGACAAAACAGGTTTAGTATTAACAAGAACAGGTTTAGATTCATATTTTGATGCACACTTTTGATCTGTTTTAGTTTCAAAACCAGAAATAATAAGTTCCAAAAAGATTGTTTTAGTTTCTGAAAAGGTATAGTTTTAGAGTTTTTCAAATAGCATATGTTGTTTCAAACTTTCTATGATTTTTCATACATGATCAGTATGCTGAGTTGAATTTTAGAGTAAATCAGAGTATCATTGGAAATAGTAAAAAATGAAATATCAAAGAAATCATGCAATATCTTGTTCATCAAATTTTAAACAATTGCGGCAGCATTTATTATACCAAATGGCTACACAATATGCAAAATGGCCAAATCTATAATAAAAAGCTATTTTTCATTTATGATGTTAGTAAATACAATCAAAATTGTAAGTAACTCATGGATTGATTTCTAAAAATGTGCAAGCATGTGAAAAGCAATGAAACATCTAATGTGTTAAAGGATAATTTTTTTTGTTATAACTGAGTTTCAATCCATAAAATCAGTCATATGCCTCAACTTGTCATTTTTCATTATTTACAACACTGTGCAATGTATTTAAAAGAGCCTGTAATAGATTTTACCAGTTAATAACATGATTATTCTCTATTAGCCAGTTGATGCTCAATATAATTTCAGAATGCATAGAACTTACAGCATATATTTTAAACTTAAGTTATCAATTTGCATGTTATAGATAGTGCAGTAATAGATGGCACCTGACAATAATGGTGTGCTTTCTATAACTTTGAATACAAGCAAATTGCTTAACATATGAAATGCTATATCAAATGATTTGACTAATTTTTTTTGTTATTTAAGGAAAGAATGTAACCCAAATCAATAAATGTAAGAGTATGATTACTAAACTAACTTATAGACTGGAATAGGCAGCAAGGAAACAAAATACAAAATGATTATACATTGAAGCGCAGTATATTAAACTTCATCCATGTGTTGTCAAGAACAAATCTTGTCAACACATTGTTTCAACATTATTTTCATATCAATCAGATTAAATTAAATTGATTCAAACAACACACTACAACTCATCAATAGTCATAAAAATAATTCACAGATAATAGAATAGGTCACACAGTGAAAAGTCTGTTCCTATCAGGCAAATGCATGAAATTTTGAATTACTTAAATTGATAACTTTTAAGCTGACAAAGAAGTTTTAATGAGGCCACTGGAGCGCCTGAAATTAGTTTACTTGACTGGTTGAGAATTTTAAACTTTGAAGATCTATCCACTAAATTATTAGAGAACTGATACATATATTTTAATTGTGTATCTGTACCACAAAATAAACAGAGTACATGATCTTTATTATCAGAGTCTAATGTAATTCCAACAATATTGGTATGTTCATCTTTGATTCAAGTCCTACTATGCAGCCTGTTTCAATTCATTTTATGATAATAGCTTGCCACAATATGATCTGGCTCACCACTGTATATGCCAATCTGTCTCACTTTAGTACAATTTCCATTACTCGCAACAGTTGCATCAAGGTCTTCATGTGCATAAAGTAGTGTTTAAGATGTCATATTGAAGTTTAATCTTGGCTTAATATGAGTAGAAGCAATATTTACTCTGGACAATATGAAGATAGATTTAGATACCAAAAGTACTATTTTCTATGATACTTTAATTGGTCATTATTATGAAATTTGGGGGATCGATAAACTAGATATTTTTGTAAAGTACTGGCAAAGAGATCTAGTAATGAATACTACTGTAAATTACATGGTAAAATATAGTTTAGAAAATCATTCTTAATGGTGGATATCATGTGTTTCCGTAAGTAAAGGTATGCCAGCCCATGGAGTACATGTACTGGGGCCTTTATTCTGGCATTAGATTGCACAATAGGATTAGTGCAGTAGGTCCATAGTTATGTCAAATTTGTCTTTCAATTTTTCATGCTTGTACAAATATATATCCTAAACAAGTATTTAGGCTCTTTTTCCAAGATAAACTTAACTTAAATTTAGAACAGAAAATAAATTTAAATTGTGTGCATGAGTTTGATTTTCTCTTGACTTGTGGAAATAAGGCCTTTTCCATTTCTAAATTTTTGTTATGTTTCAAGAATATGAGTGCCAAAAAGTAATTGCATAATACAGTACTGCTTGGCAATCATTTATGATGCTGCAACACTCAACATGCATTCATTTAATGGGTATTGAGTATAAATTCATGTAATAGCTCTTCAGCTTTAGAGATTTCTAAAGTTAGAACCACAAATAGACTTTTGATCTGGTCAAAGATATATCAAATAGTACAGTTAAAAAGTGAAAAAGATATTATTTGATTCCCATTTATGACTTTTTAAGTATGTTGCTGAACAATATTTGCTTGCATTGAACACATTAGTATATGCATACATCTTAAATTATTTATAACATCAACACATGCATTCTAACTCTTATTTATTTAAACTCTCCAGTTTAATTTCATATACTTATATTTGTGAATAAATTAGAACATGAGTTGCAATTCTAATTACAGCATGTTGCCTCCATATTGTTACTGTAAGATGAACCTTTTCTGGCTTTGAAGGTACCATATTCTTTCCATCATAAGTTACCAAGATTGTGGACCAACAACTTTTATTTGTCATTATACAGCCAAATTTGGAATAAAGAGCACATAGTTTTTCATCATACATATTTTCAACAAATGCACTGTAAAAAGTTGATTTAGTAATAAATATTGCAACAAAAAGCCATTATATAGGCTGGTAGCTTTATTTGTGTCAGGCACACCAACAAATGTTATTTTACGTTTTTAAGAGTTCTTTTCTGAGACATTCAACTTTGACAAATTTTTCTCAACTCCTTATTTTTCTTTGTTTCTGTTAAAAAATCAAATGCATGCGCAGCAATGACCATTTCTCAATTGTGAATTATTAAGAGTTAATAAAGAATATGTTTTGAGAGTTGTGGTTGTCCAGTTTTTTTGCTGCAAAAAGGCTTACACGATGCAGGTATTAGATTTGGATTTGTGAACTGCTGAAAACTCATGGCAGCTATCCTAGTAATAAAAAATGTCAAAATAAAAAAAGAACAAAAATATCATGAACGCATCAGATTATGCTCAGATAGTTTAAAACAATAAAATATATAATGCATACACGCTTGAAACTGTACGCGTGCTGCATTGTGATTGCGTCTCGTCTTCACGCATCGGCAAAAATTGGTTTACCTATTAGTGTCATTGCTAAAGGAACTTGCGAAATAAATGCTGAAACAAGTCCTTCTCTTACTCTTCCTTCCCGGAGAACAGGAAATGTGATTGAAGGCATAAAGAATGGGTGTGCAAGTGGCCTTGCTGGTGGATTTGTCAAGACATTATTGCAACCATTCGATACGATCAAAACGGTGCAGCAATACAGTACGGAAAGTATGTCATTTTTCCAAGCTGGAAATAATATTATTAAGCGAAGCGGAATTTCAGGGCTTTATAGCGGTCTTGGCATATCGCTAGTAGGGGCTATGCCTTCTATAGGTATTTATTTTGGAATCTACCAGTACTGTTTAAGAAAACTGAGCAGTAGCTCTCTTAATTTAAGCCCAATGGCACGTGTTGCTCTGAGCGCTGGTACTGGAAATCTTGTTGCAAGGTTAGTGGAGAAAACAATCCATATGTATTCATAGCAGTATTTATCTTGAAGCCAACTAGCCTTTTTAATCTACAGCATCTTTAGAGTTCCTTACGAAGTTATCAAACAACGCCTTCAGGTGGGTACCAATTAAAATACAAATTCATCGATTCTATAATAGCTTTTACCATTAAATATTAGAATCGAGCGCGTTTGCAAATATCATTATGTAAATCTTTAGTGTAAAATTATGGTTGATGTTTTTGCAACTGTAAAGAATGGCTTATAAAAGCTGAATGACAAATCTCACAATTTTGAATGTCTTACTCAACTTGAACTGAATGATTCCTGTAGCTCAGCTATGTAGAAACAGTCATTTTTTTGAAATATTTAACTTAATTTGACCAATAAAACTATATCTCTATGTTATTGGCCCATGTAGTTGTCTGTATGTACATCGACTTTAACAACTCAAATAATGATGGATGAATGGCTATGCCATACATTTTGAAGGGTGCGTACAAAACAGTAGGTGTGCATTACAGTGCGTAAATGAATTTTCTTAAAGTGAATGAACGAAAAAGTCATATTATGGCAAATTCAGCTTTTGATTTTCGGACTTGATGAAGTTTGGATTTATCAAATTGCTCTGTTAGTCCTGGCAGCTTTGTTGTATTCGAAGGTTACTGTATGTTTGCATGTAAATTTGAAAGCAGGTCCTATGTCCAATAAGGCTTTTTCTTTTCAATTCAGTTTCATAGTGTTTTACGTAGGCAGGGATATATCCCAATACAATGACTGCACTGTCTTCTATTTATGCGGATGGAGGTCTACTGGGATTTTTTGGGAAGAATAATATCATCATGCAGTTGGCTCGTGATATCCCATACGCGATGGTCACTCTTGTAGTCTATGAGCATTTGCAAGAGGTTGCTAGAAGTAGAAATGCTGCTTCAAGTAGTTCAAGTACTCCTTCGCATCTCAGTACCATGGTCATAGGTGCACCTACGAAATATTTGATATTAAACTCATGACAATTTCTTTTTTTTACCATCATAAATATGTAAATATTTCCTTTGGAGTTCTAAACCCAATAATTGCCCCAGTAAGATTGTGCCAATGTTAGATATTCATTATTAAATTTAATCTCAAAAACTCAATGAGGCAATCAGCATCGAGAGAACTAAAATTAAATATTTGCAAACTGGCAGTCCGTGATTTGTTTTATATATGCATTAAATTGTGTCCTATCATCGGCAATTTTTAAAAAGAATAATAGTCTACAAGAGTTTTCAAGTGCTTTTAGGTCAAACTCGAATTGTTGATAACAGAGGTAGTAATGCTCGTTATGGGTTAACATATTTTAATCATGTTCTTTGTAGGGGCGGTAGCAGGAGGAATTGGAACATTAGCAACAAACCCGTTAGATGTAATAAAGACCAGAATGATGACATCACCGCATTTATATGCAAACGCATTCGATGCAGCGAGCAAAACAATGAGTAATGAAGGAGTGCGGGCATTTATGAGGGGTTCAACACCTAGATTGCTCCATAAAATCCCAGCAAATGGTTTATTTTTTGTTGCATATGAATTTTTCAGAGTGATATTAATGGTACGCCAATAAAGCATTTTCTCTGCATATTATTCTTGTGGCATTTGCTGAAATTGGTAAGGTGTCTACACTGTCCCCGGATATACGTCTCAAACGAAAGGACTACAATTACAATTATGACGAAAGACCAAAAATTATTCCTTCTGTATAATTATACCAAACTGAACATGGCTAGTTATTCGTGGCCTAATTTCCGGTCTTAAGGCAGAAATGCAAATATTGGCATTGGACTGCTAAATGCCTATAAACAGTGTAAAATTCAAGCAATCGCTTCTACCCTCTACCGCCCTCAAGATAAGAAATGGGCAGTTTGATGGAAGAAATAAAACAAACTAGCACCATAATGTCGTTATTATATATTCAAATTATTTATGAAATAGTGGCATGAAAATGTGAATCGGGTCCTATTTCAAAAAATGCACATTAGAGCGATATAATGGAGTTGACAACGACAGCGCTATGTTCAAAGTAGGCGCAGAGTTCTGTTTACAATGAGTCTTCGGATATAACAAATCTCTGTAGGTAGTCTGAATGAAATTCGTTGTATCCGCAAATCTGATGCTGAGCTCAACACAATATTTCTTTTTTGTTTCTTTGTTATAGGCGGAAGTACATTTGAGAACCAACTTGCTATTTCCCAAGTTTACTGTATAGAGAAATTATAAACTTTTGTACTCTTTACAAAATTTAACAGTTAATGTCGAAGAAAACATACTGACTGGATAAATGTATTGAGCTATACTGTTCTATCAGCTGTATTACCTAGGTTAAGTTCAATGTAGCTTTTTGTAGAAATGAGATTGTTCATGCTACAATTATAGTAGCCTAATAATGATAGTGTACAAGCGTATTCTTGAGTCAATCAATTTATAATAAAATCTTATACAATGAGCACCGTTGATTTGAACTTCACCGGGCACACAGTTGGAGTAACGGTGGTTTATCTGCTATCAAGAAGTTATACTGCTAGCAAAAAAGTTTCTTAATTGTGTAAAAACTACTTTTGACAAGTATGCTAATGGAAACGATCTTTAGCATCGCAAGTGCTTTCAACTCGAATGTTGGTAGAAAAGATCTTAAAATCGCTAGAACTGCTGATGACATAATTCATGTCATTAAAGTATTTAACTCAATGCAGCGAATGCAAATAGAATTTGGATAAGAGCACAACGGCACAATAAAATAAAACTCTAAATAGCAAATTCCCCATTGGAAGGAAGAAAGCTAAAAAATGAACTGAAAGTATAATTTTAAAAGTAATTTTGATGAATGTCAACTATACGTTTTACTTGAAGTTAGAAAAGCATTGCCGTGTGCTACATTATAGCTATTGTACATTCTTCAATGTTGTATTTCTAATTCGATTTCCGATCACATTTAGCCTCTTTCATTCACTAAGTTTTCACAAAAAAATATAATTATTTTTCTGCTGGCTTAAAATATTTCAAAGAAATTTTTCTTTGCTACGACTCTTTTACATCTTATCAATTTTTCGAATAACTTAATAAGGGACACCAAAGCTAAATCCAGTCCAGACGGACAGGTAATTTAGCGGGATATCAATTAAAAGGTGTTCTATAGTAGGAGGAATCAGATCAGTGGAGAGCCATAAGAATAGAATTGAACCAATAACTTACAAAAATATAATTATAAAAGTTTTCCATAGTCTGCAAAACATTTTAGTGAACAAGAACAATTTTTGTTTTTTAGTGCATTATTTTATCGTGAACTATAGCTAATAAGCAAGAACACAAAGATATTATTCCCTCTCTAAGTAATGCCCAGGCTATATGCATTCATCCATTTCAGCAGACCAAATAAAATAATCATTACTGTACTATCGATTACTGCTGATTTTCAAATATTATATATTCAATTCATACGATATGTGAAATTGAGGAAACGACAATATTTACACAGATGTGAGAGATAGGCCCGAAACGGAAACTACCATTACTTACAATTTGACTTTAAATGCTCCATCAGGGCTACTACTCTTGCCCTGTTGACCCCTAAATCACTTCCGCCTACACGTAATTCCCCTTGCAGCCAGACCTCCGTACCACCAGATTTTGTTGCTATAAATTTTACCCCCAGATTATCAGGAAACCCAAAAGTAAATGATAAAGCTTGCGCATGTATGTACCCAGGTTCGTCTTTAATGATTTTCGTTCTGAAAGTTACATAGAAATAATGAATATGAAAAATTACAAAATTTCCAGTGTGCATTAAATTACTTGGTTTGCTTGTATTAAATACATAAATATACGATAATGTTCTTCAAAATATGCACTTTAATTTGATATAAATACTCGGATAATAAGAAGTAAGTAGTTAAAAACGAGTCAATGGCAAACAATTTTTTTTTAAAGTGAATTGAATAATTGAAAAAAACACTTCAAAATAATGCTAGGAGTATTTTTACTTCAAAGGACCTAATTCAGCAGTGAATGTCTATGAATACCTGGGTTGTTTATTAATCCATTTTCTAACCTCCTCCTGTACATCTGTGGGATTGGATTCAAAGACGGGGGGCATAATTGATCGTGAAGTGGAGTAAGTTGGTGCAACACGTGTGCATCCTGCAGGACTAGCTCTGGAAAGTAAATAAATATAAATAGATGATATAGTTGTACTGTTTTCCACTTATTAAATTGAATGTTGAAGAAATTATAGCTTAAAATTTTTCGTAAACACTGAATGTAACATCTTTTCTTGTTCCAATTTGAGCTATGAAAGATGGTCGATTTTTATCATGTTCCTTTTTTGTTTCAAACAAAACAGAAAATAAACATATCTGTATTGCAACATTTGATGATTTTCTAAATTATTAATTACATGTCGGACGGAAATTCAGCATATCTGCTATCTGGAAATAAAGTCACCAAGCGGACAGCAAGGATCAGGTAGACAAGTGGAGTGGATAAAACGTTGATAGCTCGAATAATTTGAGTCGGTTCGGCATCCTTTAGAAAAGTTGCACTTAATAAACTAATAGCGCCCACGACTGCACCCTATTCCCGAATGAGTACGAAGAATCAGATAAATAGCAAAACATAGGTTCAGCGATCTGTTTTGAAAATGCATGTTAGAGTTCCAAAGAAATAGCCAGTTTAAACTTGCATTCTATCAATCTTGCAATAACTTGCTGTTAAAAAGTTTACTATTACTATATAGTGGAAAACAGAGCAAATAAAAATGCTTACTGGAACATGACCAGCATAAATAGAGCTTCCGATTTCAGAAATAGCGGCAATTGTAAATGCATTAATGGACATCTTTGGCCGTCTTATATTTCTCGATGATATTGAAGTTTGTGGCGACGGAACTAAGGCACTAATATATCCACTCAGGTAAAGCAGAAATAAGAGTTGAAAAATTTTTTTGATCATTACTGAACAAAGTTACAGGCTTGTGGTTCGAAAGAAGTATTGAAGTAAATTGCAACAAGAAAAGACTAGTTTGACAACTACTCCTAATGTTGCTTTGCGCCGAACTTTAGGCGTTGGGTTTTTCCCTTTTATGTGCAGGCGCAGGTACCGGATTCTTCCTTTTCATATCACAAGATCTCCCTTCAAATTGACTTCACGCGTCTACATGAGAGTCCCTCACAGTATAGAAAACTCTCTGATTGTTAGCATTGAATGTTAGTAAGTTATAGTATCGATAAGTAGCTTTTATTTTGCTAGGTAGCTTCAATCTCAATTGAGTAGCAGCAATCTTTATATATTACAAGTTGAATAAACATGCTAATGGATCTTTCATGGTGCATATTTGTTGTGATAGGCATATTAACCAAAAGACTTCATCTTGCAAATTTCATATCTAAATTACGCCATGATACTTCCAATTGCACACAATTGGTGCCATCTGTTGCATTATCTACTGGGGTACGAATATGAAACATTGGATAAAAATATGGGACTGTAAACTTCCGCATTTCTTCATTCCAGCGCAATGGTATCCACTACTATAAATATGATTACTTTGCACTATTTCAATAAAAGATTGTGAATGCATCAAAAATCTGTGGTATCCGTTGATGGTCATGCACGTATAGTTCGATATGCAAGTTTGTACTGTACATGTTTATTATTGATGTTATAATAGATGAAATTTTTTGTTTTGAGCTTTAGCCTTAGTCAAAATGACTTGCGAGTTTCCAGAGATTCTTAATACCTTGTCAGGAATGTGTTCTGTGGGAATTACATAAATGTTTTCATCTAAGAAATATTCTTAGCATTTTCAAAAAAGCATCTTATAAATTGAATCCTATTTACACTATTAAAATATACTTTGTGATGTAATGCTTGCATTCCGATATATTTCTCTTGTTCTGCTTGTTTCTGTAAGCAAGTAAATCTAGCACATGTTGATTGGCACTTCTTAGTGGAAGTACTTGGACTTCTGAAGCAATTTTTTTATAGGATCAAAATTCTAAATAATGTAATTTAGTGTCTGCCTGTATTTTATATATTTTAATGTAGGATCTGAAAAAAAGAATTATTGCAACAATGATTTGAAATAAGCAACTGAAGTAGTCAAATTTAATTTTATTACAATGATTTATTTAATTATGTAGTGTATTGCACTATATTTACATTAAATATTTTTCCCTTACCCTGCTGCCAGTCTGTAGGCAGGTGTGGTAAAAATTGAGCGGAGTTTTCTGCATATGCACTTAATGATGATTCCATTCTTGGCACAATGTCTTATTAAAAATCTGAGTTAAAGCTGGGTTAAATTAGCCACTATTTGATCGGAGGATCATAATCAACAACAATGTTGAATTTCCTTAGTTTTTTCTTTTAACTTGACTGTGAGTTGAAGGAGGAGGATTATAGCAAGGTATTGAATTATATTTTAATTTAGATATCAAATCATTACAGCTCAGTAAAGCCCACATTTTTTAAGAGAATAATATTATGATGAGATTGCATCAAAATAATGATGTCTCCTACAGGGAGATACAGTGCTAGTGAAAACTCGAAAAGAATTATTTATTGGAGATGAAGGTAAGTAGCATGAAAAATTTGTATTATAGCTACATACTTGAACTTGAGGCATTCTTAATGATGAATCAAATCTCACATTAAAACAAGTTGAATTATTATTCCTAGAATTCAAATTGCTTTCAATTATTAACAAACTATTTTTATTCAAAAAATTACTACATCCTAATAATAATTGCAATTTTTTACTGTTCTGCAGGAAAAATGTTATTTACTGATATAGTCATAATTGATTAGTTATTTTTGTGATCAAAAAATTATTACTTTTAATTATTTAGTTAACTCTAAGTAGGCTTTAAAGTTCCTATATGACTAATGAATGTCTACTTGCTGCGGAATCATTACTATCACCTAGTGAGAATGGGGTAATCTTTCTGTTTGAATTAAAGTGCATTCACAGAGCATTTGGGTTTTTTCAGTGGACTGTTTGTCTGTGCAGTAAATAAAAAATTACATGAGCAAAATAAATGCAATCAAATCTACAACAAATTGGCATATGAATTGCTAGCTGGATTTGAAAGCATATTGATTCAGATTAGTTGCTATATGATTATTATGCTTATTACATACAATGTTAAAAATTTTACATTATTCTTTATTTTCAAGTAAATGCATTACTTCTGTACATGCTAGAGCCAGGCTCTTCAATTGGTCCAAAGTTAGATTCATTGTCCATTATTTCATTTCCTTTAATCAGTTTGAAATTTGATGGAGGAGGATTCTAGCAAAGGGGTTTACTTTGTTCTTCAGTTAAAAGATTATTTTTAGATGTAGTTTGCCACTTGAAAATCTAGGCATTTCATAAGAGAGAGAAACATTGTGATCAGATTGCAATAACATGATCTGTATGCACTATGACTGATTGTGAAATGGTACTTCAACTTAAAAAGTTTTTTGTGTGGAATGAATGATGGTTACTAATTCTGTACATGTTAAATCAAAAATACAATTAAGTCAGTTGCTATACAGAGATTTTAATTAAATTTTATAAGGAAACTAGACGGGATGTTAAACATGATTATAAAATTGATGAAACAAGTCTCTAAGCAAAAAAAGAAATCAAACGAATAAATTACAGAAGAGAATGCAAGGTACTGTAAATACAAAGCTTTAAATTTAGCACCAGAAAGCCTAGCAGTAAAACATGTATTGTTACAAATAGTTAACTATAATGATGAATGTGATTTGTAAATGTTTCCATGCAGGTCATATAGGGGTAAGTTGAATGGCTGAATAAAAGATATCTTATATAAACTTGTAATTGCAAAAAGTCATTACAACTTCATATAAATTTTGGAACCTTGCCCAATTTATGGGGAAAATATATATAAATGAGAGGTGGGACATTCAAAGGCACAAAAGCAGTAAATTCTTGAATATCACTCCCATGTTGTTGTTAGGATTCTTGGGTAAATGTATAGCTAAGTATGATAACATTTGGAAGCATCGGGATTCGAACCCAAGAACTTGGTGCTACTAATCGATTTTCGTACCGTTGAACCATCAACCCCCGAGAGATGGGGGGTTTTAGGGGTGGTAGTATCTGGGGATAGGGCACATATCCTGACAGTTGTGAAAGTACCCAGGAAAAAAAAGTAGAAGCAAAAGCATGGAAAGCAATGAACCTATTAAACTTCTATGTGGTTGTATATGCCTCATTTATTGGTTATTCATGGAATCTTTATTAGTTGATAAATTGTTGACTGGACATCCGACAGTAGTTGATGTACTTCAAGTCTTCAGCAGTTGACAGCAGATGATTCATTGAATAAATATATCAATATATTGGACATTATGAAACTAAATTGTCAATATGTCAGCTACTTGTGCTTTGTAAATTTATACTTGATATTAGTAATACTATTGTAATGCAGCCTTTATTTTAATGACATTTTACATAAACTTACTTTGCCTGGCAATGATTGCTATGATTTAAGGCCTTGGAATTAGCACCAATATTTACTGCAAATATAACTATTGACAGGCAGTATGCTTGAAAATTGACTAATTGATTACAAATGACCTCAAATTCTAAAGCGAAATTATTTAATGTGATGTATTCAGATTCAATGCAACAGTTTGTAATAATTGGCTATTACTTTGATGACTTGATAATGGGTGATTATCTTATATCCAGACAATCCATTCAGTTTCCATCAGCATAAGTGTTAGAATTGAATGATAAGCAGGAAACCTATGAAAATATGATAATGATAATAGAGTTTCTGCCGAATATCTTGAGGTTTACTTGGCTGCTATTAGTAGAGCCTCAGTAAGTATAGACATTTTGCAAAAAATTGCACTATAACGCACAATGTCAGACCAAGTATTTGAGGTAATATGTAGCAGGCTGTTTTTTGTACTCTGTGAAATGGTATTTTTTTGTATTGTGAGGGTCAAGAAAAAACATCAAGAATGGATTTGTCCACTACATAATAAAGATAACTGGAATGCCATATGAGTTGGCAGAGCCAAGCTTGTACGTGTGAAAGAGTTACATTATCTAGTAATTCTGCTCAATATGACAGTATTATCATCACCAGTTGTAACACATAGACAAAAAGATCTAATTTAGCAGCCTCACATACATCTCATTTTTCTCAAAGTAGGACTACAGCTGAACAAATTACACTTTCAATGATGCCAGTAAAGATGTTATTATTTATATGAACAACCATTATGACATAATCACTTTCAGCAAATTTCCATCCAGCAGAAAACAGCTCCACTGCATTGAATGCTCATTAATGTAAGTAATAAAATATTTAATTCTGTATACAAGAAACCTGCATGAAGCTAAGTGACTACTTTTAGCCATACCAGTCATGCTAATTTTAAGCTTAAGATGATGTAATGAGTCAGTTAGAGGATTTATTTACAGCTCTAGAACAGCAACAACCATACTTTAAAAAGGACAACTTCAAAATTGATGGTGTATACAAAGCAAATACAATTGAAAGTCAGGTGGAAGCAATGAACATAGTGGACTCATATGTCATATCATGCACAATGATTGGGGTATTCAAGTATATCTATTGCATACAAATAAGTTTTCACTTACAGATGATCAGTAGTTTAGATTCTACTTAACATTCAGAAAATAATCCAAGTAAGCATAATAAATGAACACTTTCAATGAAGTTATGTTGTGAGTATGGAACAGACATCTCAAGTTCAATGTATTTTGTAGATTAACAGGGCACCAGCTTTATTGAAAATAAACTCCTGCACATTTTCAGTCAAAAAAATGAATGGTTATTCATTTTATTTTTGAATTGATTGATGAAACAATAGAAAATAGTCCAAGCCTCATCCTTATATTATTTGGGAGCAACAAAGCAGCATCAAATCTATTCATCAATAAAACACATGATATAACTCTAGCCTCTATTGCAGGAGTGAAAACTATGCCAATGAAATCAAATAAAAATGCTTACTTTTGAGAAGAGTCTGCATGGATATACAATTTCTATGGGTTCTGTGCTCTCTTTTATTGAAAAGAGAGGTCTTGCAAGGAATAATGAGATATCTGAAACTGACATAATTAAGTATCTCATGGTAGTCACAGTAGTATTAGCAATAAGTGCTCAAACACCATATCATTAGATAAAAGAGTGAATGGTGATCATGGATTTGTCAAATTAAATAAAACAATGAACAGTTAGTATGTACTTGTAATAACTGATCAAAAGATTTGTCATACATTCAGATTTCATCACTTTAAGTAGTGACATGAGATTAATACTGGAACTTGAAACCAAGTAAAAATTTTTTAGTTGTAGATCAGTTGAATGGCTAAAATTATTGCAGCCTTTGATGGTGGCAATACATGTACTGGAGCTTTAGACTATTTACTTTTATCTCCACAAACAACAAAATGATCAAACAACATTTACAGTCTGTTATTTAAACATTTGTAGATGTAATGTCAAGAACAGAATAAACGTAAAGGCTAGAAGTCACTTTGTAAACTGTTCCACCTTGACACTTGAAAAATTATGCAAAGTTAGAATTAGATGCAGAAAATACATGATCTTTCATTAGGCATGGTAAAAGTCCTGAATCAGTGATTTTTAGATATTAACAGAAGTAGAATTACTACCAAAATGATTGTAATGCACTAAGGCTAAACGTGCAGAATGGATTGCAATCTTGCATTCAGTAATGTTGCTACCATATTTTTATGGCTATTGCAGCACTTTGATATGCCACTTATATACAGAAGCACTGTAACCCTTAAACTTTCACACTTTGTACCAGTTGCCTCTGACTAAAAAATGTTGGATGCAGACTTAATTTCCAATTTAGAAAATTTCTAACTTGAGTTTTCTTTTGGCAAAGGACATATTTCTTTTTTGCAGAGAAAGCGTCCTAAGTAATATGAGCAATTTGACCATCAGACTTGGAAAAGTCCATCTGTGACAATTTGCAGACTGATGACCCACATGACCTAGATAATTTTACCTAAAGTTTTGTAATCATGAAATGAACTTGGCAAGATTTGTAATAACCATCAAAAAGTGAACAGAAGCAATTTGATACATATATGATGAAGAAAGCCTTCAATGAAAAGAGTTGTAAGCACTGCATCAGTTATGCTTTGACCCTAATAGTTTAACTTATCCAAGCTCATATTCTATGAGAATTAAGCAAAATTTTTGTTAAAAGATGAGTTTTAGTCCTGTAATTCTATGGGACTTTTGTCTAGAAAATGTAAAACAACTAATTGGGATGAGATAAAGTGATATTCCGTCATATATTAATGTTTATCAGAAGTTTGCAAGTACAGTTTCGAAGAGCTTACTTAAGGATGAGCCATAAGATCTTCTAAATAAAAACTGCAGAAAAGAGATAGAAAAGAGGAGGTATCATATACTGGGATTAAGACAATCAAACAAGGCAATGTAAGAATAAAAACACAAGGTAAGAAAAAAAGAAAGCAAAAACAAAATATCTACAATAAAGCCAAAAACGAGAAAGGTACTAGAAAAATAAAGACTCAGTGCAAGCATCCAGAACACTGGTAGGACAATACCTATTGCAGCAAATGTTTGGCAGTGATAGTTATTACGAGTTGCAAAATTTTTCAGGCATGCCACATGAAGGTAATTTGAAGGGCTGCATAGAAAAAATCATTACTCTATTCACATTGGCAATAGTTATTATATTATGAGTTGCAAAATTTGGAACCATTTAAAGTTTTTGAGGAAAATTATAAAAAAGTTGGAAATGAGACATTCAAAAATTACAGATAGAAAAGAATAAAGATATACTAATACAATGTATATCCATACCTGAAAAAAGTATGTTAGGAATAAAGGATGAATGTCAATGTTGGCAGAGGCAAAACAACATAGCAATAACAAGTAATAAGACCAGTATAGTATAATAGGTATACTAGAAACTTGGAAGAGTATATAAAAACATGAGACTGAACTAATAAACATGTTCCCGCTAGCTCCTACAATGTACCCTCTTGAAGTGCCATTAAAACTGGCTCTCAGGTGAATCTTGCTAAGTCTCTTGGTCTATAAATAAACCCATAAATTTCCATTGACAGGCTTGTAATTATTCTTGAAATTAACTTTAGCAGAAGCAAAGCAGAGTAATTAAAAGATAGGCTAAATGAAGCAAGATAATAGGATTGATGACAACTCTAGAATAATATCCAACCAGTTGAAAACAAAATTTGAAGTATAATAGTTAGCAGTAAAGCAGAGTTGTAGGAATATGATGAAAATAGAAGTAGTTTTTGCTGGTTGAATGATGTTTGAGAAAAATAACCAAAGATGTTTTCAATGAACCATAAGAAAGATGTCGCACAGTAAATTGTGGTGTATAACAAAAGGAACCATTGAAGGATTTAGAACAAATGAATGGTGCATGGGAAGTGGAAAGTAGTAAATAAGGCAGCAAGACTGTAGTTAAATATAAGTGAACGTAGGTGAATATAGACAAGAGTTATGCTATAGTATTTAATGAAAGTAAAAAGACCAGCAATATATCCTAACAATATTGGAGCAGTAAAATCTGGACCATACTGGTTTGTCCATGTCCCATCAACATGCTCAAGTTTGTACTCAATTTTGCCTCCTAATTTAAATCAGTCTGGCAGATGTACAGAAGGAAATTGAAGTAATAGATTATATGAAAACCAGGAATTTTTGTGTGTACAAATTTATACAAATCAGATTCGCTTATCATCTACATGATAAGTTCTTTTCCTTTGTCAGTACATTCTACAATATCTTTTCTACCGAGCAGTCTGCATCAATGGCCTCTAAGTTAAATTCATCTTTGTTATCATTTTTGCTAGAAGTAAGTTTTTTAGCGAGGAATGTTATTTTTACCATCTTTTGTTGAGCCATCTAAGTTACTCAAACGAGTTTATGCAAGATTTGTTACTGTATTATTCATTGATGTATGATTGGTCAACTCAAGATTTGCCAACTCAAGACAGAAATGGCGCGCTCAACCTTAGGAAAAGTTAACGAAAAAATGGTACAAAATGTTACACCAAATTAACGATCTGAATTGTTCTCACGTTCAAACGAAAACTTTGTTTTCCCTTCATTAACTATAACGTTCCAGCAGCTGAGTTGACCGGTATGTCTTTACACTGTAAATGAAACAGAATATTGCGTTGATATATAAGATATGTATGTTGTAACGATGAACGATAACAAGACTTTTGTTTTGTTGAATCGATGTCTCTTTTCATTCTACTACAAATTGTTATTGAGGCTATTTCATAGACCTATTTATTTCGCTCTCGAAAGAAAAAATTACCATGTTCGCTTCATCTTCTCTTCTTTTTTTCGTGGCAGTATCTTTAGCTGTTGTATTTAACACTGTATCAGCTTGTAAGTTGCATTTTATGTCAGCCTTTCTATTCTCGCATTATACTTTCTACTTTGATGCAATCTATATTCAGATTACACAGTTCTATAAATATTGTTAAATATTTTTGCGCCTCAGTGGTCCATAGAGTATTTTTAATTAATACTTAACATTGTGTTTCTTCTCTAGTCCAAGGCGACGCTACATTTTATGGTGGCGCTGGCGGTGGAGGAGCCTGCAGCCAAAAGTACGTACCTCCTGGCTTTAAAACCGTCGCTATGAACAATGCACAGTACGAGAATGGCCTCGCATGCGGCAGTTGCCTCGAAGGCTGCTTTGATATGAACGGGAAAAAGGAATGCTTTAAGGCTATCGTCGACAATAAGTGTCCTGAATGTGGATGGGGTGCACTTGATATGGGCTGGTCCGGCGATGGCAGGTGGAAGGTGGAGTGGAAGTTTATTGAATGCCCTGCAATGGACCCTATATTCTCCACTCAAGGAAGCAACAGTTTTTACGGCAAATTAAAAGTTGAGGGAGGCGGCCCGATCAACTCGGTTCAAATTGATGGGAAAAATGCCAATCCCACCCCGGATGGTTTCTGGGTTGTTAATGATGGTGCTGGCAAGCTCGGTTGCGGACCCAAGGTAAATGTCATGTTTTCCAACGGCAAGACTCTTGAGAAGTGCATACCAGGCTCATTATTTGGAGGAAGCTGTCCTGGAGGTCAAAAATGCACTTCATCTAGTAACAGCAACCCGGCACCAAAGCCTCAACCCGAGAGTAATGGGCCCGGTAGTGTCGCTGGAGCCAAGTGCCAGAATGGTATTCCTCATTCGGATGGCAAGACTTGTTGCCCTAAGTCTTGTACAAAGTGCGGTGGTGCTCAATGTTCAAATCTTCCAGGAGGGTCCGATCAATGTTGCTCATCCCGAATTCAGCTTAAATTCAAGCGTTCCTGTGCCACAAATGCTGCTCCCTGCATGATGTCCTAGTTATCATACTTTCGTGGTTTCATTGGAGCGTAAGATTGTATCCGTTATTGCATTGCTGGGCCGTTGTAGTAATTTTCTTTTCATTATTTTATGCCGTCGATTTAAGGTTTCGCAGAGTTTATTGTTAATTCGTTTAAGGCATACGATACGATTATCTTTATTTTCATTAGCAGTCTTATTGTGATTACTACGTTCAACGTAGCTCATGGTAAATATATATTATCTTCTTTTTTATTGCATTTCTTTTATGTAGCTATGTACAAGCTGAATGTCTACTTGATATTTTTAAATATTAAGTGAATAGTGCATTGATATTATTATTTATGGTAAATACTATTTTCTTCCTAAGAAATTGATACAATGTTTCTTTGGGTTCTAGTGCGTTTCTAGTCAACCATTTGTAACGCTTAGTAAAATATTACAAACGAACGAAAATCTCATCTTCTAAATGCAGCTACTGCAAATATCAAACGCAAATTCTACCGTAGAACTTTCAGTCATACCCTTATCAAAATATCAAATATTCTTCTTAAATATGGGTCAAAAGTTCTCTATTGACTTGGAGGTGCTTTGAAATCAGTATTTTTATATAATGGATTTAAGTAAATTTTTAAATAAAATCCTCAAGGTTTTCTCATCAAAAATAATAATGCGCATGCTCCTAAAGAATGCTCAGGAGTGTAATTAATCATATGCAATAGCTAAGGGATAAATCTTTCAATCGAAAATGGCCAAAATATGTTTCATTTTTAGGTCGCAAATTTAAACGAAGAAAAACTAAAATGCTTTTAATTCAAATATTTCAATAAGACAAAGCCCTATTTCGCACAAAAATGCTATAAAGTTTTCATTCATCATTGTCTTTTAACCCATATATGCAGTTTTAATTTTTAGGAATAAATTTAATGACAATTATTATATTAAAAATATAAATGGTTTGAAATCATAGTGTTCACTACCATATTAAAGATATTCCACTATGTTTTTTTATACAATAAGTGAGATTGGTTTCTACCATGTACAGCAACTTCGAAAAATCTCCTACGCAATCCGTTCATGCTCCAATACTTAACGGTGCAAAATTTACTATTGGGGAATGCACACTTTGATGGTATGTTCTACCAATAGATATTGTCAAGCTACCATGATGATTTTGCAGCACGTGTCTTGATAGAAGGAATATTGTCCCTAAAGCAAAAATATGAAGATATTTCTGTAGACATGAAAAAAACATTTCTCGATTCCAAGGACATTTATCATGAACAGTATCAAAATAAATAGCTACTTAGTCGGGCAGAAAATAAAAAAAAGCATTGATTCCATAACTCGCAAATGACATATTTTTACAGCAGTAATCTACAGAAGAATATAATAGCATGTAAAATGGGCAACTGTTGTTGAAATTGAATTTTGTGCCGTGTAAGCACACAATTCACTATTCGGCACATAAGTTCCAACAGAATATATATATATATTATAGGCAAGTTCATATATAGTAAAGCTTGCTGAAAATGAAATAGGGACTTAATATAACAGCTTTCAAACATGGAAATGGTATACAGTGCCCATACTTCATTCTGAAAACAATAAAAGTACCACTTCATTTCTTACTCAATGGAAAAATAAGCTAATTCTAAAATCTTACTTAAAACTAAATTATTTAATATGCACCTATAAGCTGCACAAGTCAATCTGTTGATCTTTTGAGTCGTCTGAATGAACCGTCCGAACCACGTTGCTTCAACGTTGCAAACAAAACTACCACAAACACAACTAGCAAACATGCAAATATAAACCAGTTCTTAGACCCAATGCCACTTCGAATTTGATACGCCACAATATGATCAACCCCGACCAATAGCACATCGTCAAACCCATCTCCATCAAAATCATCAATTATCAATGGGAACACAGGAGGTTCGATAATTTTTAATTGTCCTGCAATTTCACCTTGTAATGACAGTACAAACAATGAAGATTCGCCTGCAATTATTAGAGCTATTTCACTGCCAATAGGGCTTTTTAAACGAATTAAGTGTAAAAAACCGAAACCGCCATTCGGATGCCAAAGCGGGCCCAATTCGGTTTGCCAGTTCAATTTTCCAGTTGCAGTGTAGCTGCTAATTGTGCCATCGCTCATGGCGACAATAATATCATAAGCTACTATTTGGTTTGAGGATTTAGATTGTATCGGAACTAGCAGTGATGAAGAAGATTTTTTTTTAATATCCATAGAATTATCAATAAGTTTGGATTGCCTTGATGAGTGCCGATGAGTCTTTTTTTGCCTAGTTGAGCAGATTGGAAGACTAAAAAGGGGATCTATTGGGGGAACTCCGCTTAAGGCAGTCAAGGTACAGTATTGGTTATCAGCATGATTTTGGTGGCTTGGTTTTGTTGAACTTCCATCATATGCAATCACATGATCGATTATGCCATCATTGTTAATATCTGCTGAAATATAACCTTGCTGTAAAGGCAAGTAACATATAGGCTTACCGTGATCGAGTGAGAACACTTCGATTCCATGTTTCAAATGAACAACTATTGCATTTGGTACTACATTTTCCGGCTGGTCCAACTGTGAAACTTGATCGAATATCGGCTTACCTTTTCTACGATGCCTCCTTTTTTTAAAAGATTTTATGTTCGATCTTTGCCGTTCAAGTCGGATAGGGGCAATAATTGTGTTCAAAGGTGTATCCCATCGATGCGGTAGTGCTTGAAGTAGAGATTTTTCGTAAGAATGCCAGCTTCCGTAAGCGTCACGATCGCCATGGTATCTTTCAATCCTACTTAGTTTATACTGTGATCGAACAGAGCTCTCATGCAATGGATTCTCGTTAGTAGAATTGGTGTTTTTGTGAGTCCAAATTATAGCACCGTCAGAACCATCCAAAGCGTAGAGAGAGAAATGGATGGCGTTGTCATGCACAAGTTCTTCATAATTGATAGCTTCTTCGTTCTTTTCATTTTCATAAAAAAGTGATTCAATGGAAAGTGAAGATGTCTTAGAAGGAATAATATGCCGCATGCTTCCACCCACAACGATGATACCATTGCTATTAGGTGTAGGAAATAGGACTACATCAATTTCAGATATTTGGTAATTTTTTAGCTCTTCATTAAGGATGAAGCGACGCCATTTTAACTCTAATTCGGCATTATAACAGGAAACAGCCATGTCTTGTCTAACCACAATAATGTGTTTCGCAATGTCCGATTGTTTAAGCTTTCCAACAGCGATCGCAACTGGCATTAAAGTACCATTGGAATCTTCTGACGCAATTGAAGTGTCGATTTTTCTTACAATTTCAGGATGTCTCCCAAAAGATGTTTTAAGCACGGTGATAATATTTCTGCTGTCGATTAAAGTGATGTCATTTAAACCATCGCCATCGATATCTGAAATAATAGGAATTGATACAGCAATTTGAGGCTGATGGATGCTACTCTGAAAGATATCGTATTCTTCGTTAAGATGAAAATTAATTGAAGATTCAAGTTGCCAAAGATGCACTAGAGTGATTTCTCCTCCTCGTCGAAGTGACAAAAGAGCAGTCGTAAACGCAACCAAGGCAACGACACCATCTCGAGCCCTCATCACTGTGGCTATCAAAATAAGATGGTGGCATTATTGATGACACATAGCTAATTTTACAGAGAAAGATGAGTTTTACTTGACATAAGTATGCGACAGTTAGAATCATGGTACCCAAAATTTTTTTTATTCCGTTTCCAATTACAGGGAAGTCTGCTAAGTCGAACACTCCATGGACAACAGATTGTTCTATTTAAGCAGGTGTTCGGATTGAAGAGGTTTTGATCAACTATCGTTTTTTTTACTATGAAACGAATGAAAAAGGCGCCGATCAGTTTTAAATATGGTTTACATACACACATCTCTGAGGGTTACAAAGTTTCCATTGATTTTTAGGAACATTTAATAAATTTATCAGAAATAGGAGCTAGTCTGGATTTTGATGATCGTATAATCCTCTTCTGAAAGTATCATAGAGGTCAATTATTTCAGCATCTTGAAAACAATACTGCTTTAACGTGTTGAGGTGTGGTTTTCTTAGGAATTAACTCCCTTAGGGATTAATTCTACTTTTATAGCTGCAGTCAGTTTTCACTTATGACATTCCGAGTGAATTGGCTGCACAGATGCCAGTAGGGTTATACATTTCGTTGTGTTGATAAAGTTAGCTCACTTCTATCAACACAATTAGTGCATGATAAATATACACATTTCTGTCACAATTTTTGTGTGTTCTGTTGCATTTCACGTTTCTAACAGGTTCCAGCATTGACTGAGTAACCGGTTCCTCCTCTTCAGCTTCATCCGACTCATCTTGAAAATCTCCAGACTCTACTTGTCAGGATTGGTCAGGAATAGGGTACAAAATGATCAGGAGCAACTTTTAAGATTAGGAATAAATGGGGAAAGGTTTGGAAGAAAATCCAAGCAAACAAAAAAGAAGGGTTGAAATATAGCAATATATTGTGTATGAAGTTGTTTCAAAGTCCAAGAGCTAGATTGATATACGTAGATAGATACAAGAATGAGCTAGTTGAAGTAGTTCCTTGATTTGGAACAACCAAAATAGAAAAAAACAAATTTCCATATAGAACAAAAACTGCTCAATAAGAATGGCCAAGTTATGTATACACAAAAATATGCACATATATAAAAACTATAAATGTGGACCTAACACTACTCTTTTCATCAAAATCTATTTTTCTCAACTACCACTAATTGTTGGAAATGTTTTCTTATCCTCAACAAATACAAAGTCATCAATTCCTATCCATTATTATCAATCTAACCAGCACAAAGATAATTTAGCATTAAAATATTTTAGTATGTCAGCTTTTCCATCTAGATCAACTTCCTTCATTTCCGTGAAGGGAAATTTTTGAGAAGTGTACACCATAGGCTTTAGCATTGTGGCTGTAATGAAAGACTGAAATGAAACTCTGCAAGTCTTATGTCCAAATTACATCTGTGTACAGGCTTAAAAGAACATGTTTTAGTTCACTGTTATGGCCATGAAATTATTTACCTAACTATTTTAGAATATTAAAAAAATTGAGCCAATTTAAAAAAGTATTTATGATAATATGCTCACAATAAACAGGTTTATCAGAACTAAGTATGATGTGTACATTTTAAAAATTGTTAAACCAACAGGTGTTTGGGTAAAAGAGGTCTTAAATTGCAGTTTTTACCCTAAATTTATTAAGATAACTTCTCAGACCGCTGATCTGTAAGTACTCAATTTCCATTAACAATCTGGATGTATATCAGTGGGAAAAGCAAATCAACAAGCTATGCTCATCATGTACTCAAAATAAATTGGGTGATTTACTACTCATTTCAACGTAATCTCGATATACAAGGTATCTTTACAAGTCATTAGTATTGTAATGTCCTACTTTTGCATCCCAGCATTTTTGATGCCTCAATTAATTTACTCACGTTCAGGTAGGAAGAGATAATATCATCAAGAGGGCATGTTACACGATGGTGCATTAGGCAATAGTTATTCAGACTGGATTTCTCAAACTAGTGAATCATATAAAGTTGCAGATTTCTCTAGTTAATGGAAAGCAATAATTATCGAAGCAGGGGATATTGAACCATAAAAATATTTACCTTGCCATGATAGGTTTAGACAGAAATGGTAGTTATAGCTTTTAAATATATATTTTTGCAATGAGTGTTTACAACATAAGATTACTTAATGAAACAAATCATAGCTTCAAGCATGAGTGGCTTTGATTAAAACTTTGCATTACAACAGATTCTTTGAAATTTAGATTTTACCCAGATCATCTTGTAGATACTTCAAAAAATCATCTAATCCATTTTCTTTATGTATACGGTGGTGAGCCAAAATTATTTCCAGCATAGAAGAGAGGACAGAAAAGATGCTTAGGAATTAATAAATTCACTCATTTTAGAGAGTTCCAAGTTTTTCAGATCAATTTCCTACTTGCTGCAAACATTGGGATATAAATTGTTTAAATTTTTCCTATGCCATCTAGTATATTTACATTGTAAATTTCTAAAATTTGAAAGAAGCAGCAATAATATTTGCAGGAAACGTTTGTAAAGTTTATACATTACTCTAATAATAAAAAAGTTCCATTCCGTATTATTATTGCATACGAGAGGATCAGTAAAATGACAAAACAAAAATACAAATCCATAACACTCATTTTTAATAGTTTGCTATTCGATAGATTACCATCAAGATCATCGATAGCAGTTGAATACGGTGTCTTGAAATAAAAAAAATGCATGCAAAGATGGCCATTAACTACATACGTTTTGAACTGATACGTGTATGTTTCATACGTGCCCTGTCGTCTCAGACAACTCCTTTCAGAGCCAGTTCCGCTTTAACTCGATCAAAGTAGGTTTCATCCGGATACCTTCAAATTTCATAGTTAACTTATGAGGTTAAGTGTACCTGTATAAATCTTAAGGATATTTAGTAAACTAAAAATTTTGAATTACGATTATTTAAAATAAGCTACCTATTTACTGTTTTATTTTCTATCGAGTCTCTCAACAATGCTAGGATGTGCATACATAGTTATATGAGATCATGTGTACACATGTATAGTATGTATGAATGTTACAATATGCATGTACCCAAATTGTGCGCTTCCTCCTGTGATATTCGTCTTATGATGAATACCATTCCATACAACCGTATTTCTACGTCCAGTCGTAATACTAGTACCAATTGTAAACACCAGCCGCCTATCAAATGCTCGTTTTAGCAATGTAAGAATCTCGTGACCTTCCACATTATTTGGCAAGTATGCACATCGAACAGTACCCGAGTACGACCTGCCGGGATTAGGGTGCGATCCACCTTGTAACTAAATGTAAAAAACAATTGATAGTCAATAATTCGATTGTACGCTAAGTGATATATTCAATTATTTGACAACTTTATGCTCCACCAACCACCCTTTACTGGTGTTTATTGATACCTCTAATCCGATATCTTAACTACATAAAAAGTTTTCGTCACCGTTTTTAACGAATTTGTCGCGAACTTCATTGCCAATTCTAGTGTGCATAGCATTTTAAGGAAATCCAAGCATTCTTGTCAGCCTAGGCAAATGTCTCAGCAACGAAAGAATTACATTTTATAGGAGTTGAATCCAATTTCAAGTTACATAATACGATTAAGGATCATCATAATCAGAATAAGTTGGATTATGATTCACTCTATTATTAAATGCTGAAGCTTGCATGATTATAAATGAGACGGTAATTATAAATGAATTGTAAATGACGACATTTCCATTCTCAATTTACAATCTTTGATGTAACTGACAGTGCCAGTTTACGAAGCATCAACTGCATGTAAAAAATTCTGAATATCATTGTATAAATCAATTAAGTTAAACTGACTTGACTCCATTCAAAGTTAACATTTGCATTGCTACTGTAATAAGAGAAACTTGTCATAAAATATCATGAAAAGACAGTTGATTCACTTCTCATTTGTTTTATTTCTAAAGTCACTTAACATAGTTCCTTCCATCAAGCATTATTACTCAATATCTGCACAAACTTTTCCTTTTTGGGACCCCCTATTTGTGCATCTCCACATATACCCCCGGATTACCCCACCAGTTTCCCATTCTATGGAGATGATGGCCAACAAAACGCTAACAAAATTCTCACATATATGATTTTTATAGTAGAGCTAGCTGTATTGGTCGTTTTAAGTAAAATCGGGTAACATTGGCTTCGCCGCGGGTAAATTTAGGAGAACCAGTAGGTTTAGTTCAGTGTCACTTAAACTTAATACAATGAATTATTGCATTATTCTTTCTTAAGGACTTAGCCTTTCCGTATCGACATTTTTTCAATTATAGCAGAGGGTGCTGACCGAAGCCTTATTGCAGCTAATATTTTAACAAAAAAACTTAAATGCTGTGAGAACCAAGATAATTCAGAACGATAACTTGGCTCAAAGAAATCAAACAGATTGCCGAGTATACTTTGACACAAAATATTATAAGGTAAACTTTGAAAATAACAAATTCACTTTTAGCAAATTTTAACTAGTAGAAAATTTCCCATTTTGCCCTAGTAGCATTTTTGATATCCAGATATAAAATATAAACCTGGTGCTTTTGACAAGTTTCCAATGTCCAAAGTTTGATCATAAGAAAATCAAGAGTGGTTATATAAATTTCATGGAGAAAACTTTTAATAGTACTTTTATGATTTAAACGTGTAAACATATTTTTACTTACCCCACTAGGAAATTCGTATGTAATAATGATCGTGCCCACATCAGGATAACCAGCGCAATGAACCTCCGGATAAATCAAATGTGTCATTGTGCCGTCAGGTTGGTCACCTCGAATTATACCATACATCACATTGCATGTTGGACACTACGCCAAACGAACAGCATTAATATACATAATAAAAACTGAAACAATCGTTTTGCGCACAGTAAACTTTGAGTATAACCATTGAATTTTTAACGGATGTTCACTTGTAACACATGCAACTGATACTCTTAGTAATACTGAAATCATCAGTGAATCAAACATATTGGATTAGCGATAGCAAGATTTAGCAGCAAACTAGTCTGTGAAGCGGTAATGCCATCAGTAATAAAATATATCTGTTAGTGAATCAACTATTTATCGAATATCAACTGCAAAAAAAATTATATTGTGCCTAAGTTCTGCTTCAGTTTTTCGGATGTAAAGATTCAGTTTGGTGGCCCAGAAAAATTTCATCAATCTGAAGTTTTATACTCTCTTTGAGAAATTTCAATGACATTTCAAGTCATTACCCGCGTACAAGTGCCTTTCATATTCAAAATGATTGAAATTCAGAAAGAAAATTCAGTTAAATCTCTGAAGAATTGTACCAATCACAATATTTTGTTGAATGCTGCTATTCCTACAGCATCAGTATAAGCAAGCTTGATGTTTCTAAAATAGTACTTGCTAAAATTTGAATTATCAAAACACAGAAATATGTCCAGGATAACTAAAAAAGCAACATTAAAATTTGGGTGAATTTTTTGAAGTTGTACGTTTATAAATCACAATTACTTTCTTTCGAACAAATGCTCTGATTCCTGAAAACACAGGTATCAACTGACATGAAAAAACATATAACGATGTCTATGCTATCCCCAGAATTATGTCTCAAACGAAAGGTCACAGTGATGAAAATATAAGTAAAAAACTATCCTTTTCAAATGAATATTATCTAAATTTACCCTAACCTTTTATTCCGGCCAAATTCCAGAGTAAATGTAAATGAACTTATATAGCTAATAAAATTCAGGATAAAACAAATATATATATATATATATATATATCCATATATGTTTGCACCAGCTTCACAAAAAGAACTATAATCTACTCCATCAGAACAAGCAAATTGAGTTTAAGTGGACATAATTATTCATGATATCTAAAAAAAATTTAAAATAGCTATTCTATAAGTATTTTTCAAATTCATTTAATACTTTGTCAATACATGAGCCATTTACCTTAGGTCCGATAACAGCGAATGTCTGTAGAATACAACTTGAGTGCATATAATGCCCAGGACCACAATAACGTAGCCTCAAAGCTCGTTTTATCAAGCTTTCGTCAAATCCCTGAAATATGATAATAACGTATAGCATTGCATCCACGTTCATATCTGTATGAATTTCAAAGCATATATGCATATCTGTAAGTTTATTTTACAGGAACATATTTATGCATACATTCATTAGTACACTTATATTTTGTTTAAAATCAGTTGAATGAATAGCGGTGCAGCTGGCGGTGGTTCATTTACTTATGATTGTGTGGCCATTTGATAGAGTGATTGTAACAGAGTATGCAGATAAATATAACATAAGCTCATCGCTAAAAAAATTTCAAATAGCTCGCGTGCTCTTTTTATACGTATTTCATATTGATGAATACAATGAATGACAATGTTAGTGATTCCAGCTGCACTGATAACCTTGTAATATAGGCTTAAATGAATGCAATTAATAGTAGTTTGGTACCTCTAAACATATAGCACATATTTCATCATGGGAACACAAATCTGTACAATTTTCAGCCAAGGCTACTTCATTGGCATTATGCGCTTCGTCACCAGATTCGAGAAGCCGCGAATTAGCTATTATTGAAAACAATTGCACGTACGTATACTTTTAGTTATTGATCCTAGAAGACTAAACAGTCTACATAAAATGTACATACTTTTATATGTGGAAACTTTTAAAACTGTGAATGAAAATATGTCAAATTTTTAAGTCAAATTACTTTTAGCATAAAACCAGAAAAAAAAATATAAAACCAGAAAATGAATAGAAAAAATTTAAAACTCTTCAAAAGGAAGAGTTAAAAGTAAATTTCAAAAGTTGGAAGTGGAATAGTCACAATTAGTTAAATTTGGATTCTTTATTTTGCAATTAAGTTCTTGATATCTTGATAGTTCTAAAATATCATAATATGTTATATATATATGCATTGTGTAATGAGCCAAAGCTGCCAGAGAGAAGCAATGTAAGTACCTGAAAATCTTGAGGGTAACTGAAGCAAATTATTATGTCGAATAGCACAGCGTTCACCAGACCTTCGATCAATCGTAATGCATGCAGTAAAGTCAAGCTCAAACGAGTGCAAATCACAGTTTTCCATATGCACAACTGTTTTAGTTTTCCCTGTGGCTCGAGCTATACGAATATGTTCGCAAGTGGCAGTATCGTATGCTACCCATATGCCATCGCTTCCTTGATGCTCCCACACCTCGCCCGGTGGTACTGAAGTAGCAGCTAATTCATTCAAGTAATTTAAAAAGATTATAAAAAAATTGAGAATGCTTATATAGTGAGTGAAATTAGATAGCATAATTGTTCAATGACTACCTTGAAGTTCAAAATTTTGTCACTTTCTCGATGGTATCACTCTTAAGAGAGATAATTTCACCTAAAACATATAATCTCAATTGAATTGACGTGAAAAAAATGTAGGATTAATAAATGGTGTATAATTTTAGTAGACTTATAATAATTTATGATCATTCAATCTAAGTTGTAAAAGGCTCAAAAGCAAATAGGCAATTCCATTATAAAATGATGCTGCCTTTAATACTAAAAAAAACTCGAGCTACGTTTAATTATCACCTAGAAAAATGCATAGAATTTGAAATAGCTATAAAAAATCTGCCATGTGTACTGATATGTGTGCGCATATTTACTATAATTTGTACTCTCGCGGCAAAATAAGAAAATTTACCCCCTAAATGATGATTACAGAAATTATGACCATCACGCTTGAAATATTTATCGAAGCTGATACATAGTATAGCATACTAAATTGTGTTCATCTCTCAGAGTCAGATTGGACTAACATCGGTAAAATTCAATTTTTTTTATTTCTATAATTAAAAATGAGATTCAGCAGCTTCGATTCATTGCTATTGATTTCCACGTGATTTTGTTCTGTGGTGCAGCTTGTTGTATTCGCGCAATAAATGCGAGCGTAGAAGATGATGATGAATATTCATTTACCACCTGCAATACGTCTAACACACCGAAGAAAACCAGTGGTGGTATTGATTTGTGTCATATTGTCAAGATCGACATCGTATACTACACCCTGGCCATGAATCCCTCCAGTTTCGCAATTGATACTGATCTGGGATAAGCCACGGCAAAAAGCATCTTCTACCTGAAGTCGTGCGTGATACTCAAAACTTCCCCAAGCAGTTCCCCAAGGAGTCGGATGGGAAAACAGCCAATCTACATCTGATGGTAATGAAGTCATCTATTGGATTCGATCAATGCGGCAAGTGAGTGTTTTATATGTGCATGTATCTTTATTAATTCTCATTGAGTATTTTACGAAATGTATCGTAAAATAAAAACAAGTTACTTAAATTTTTTTTAAATGAAAGATATAGTGACGCGCCATTTAAAAATTATTGAATAATTTCAAGAGCTTTGCAAAGGAACCCAACTTCTAGATCGTTTTACAAAGTTCAATCAACGTTAACGTGCCCGAGGTGAATGAGTCAGTCAATATCTCCTCAAAAGTGCTATAAAAATTTGGATGAAGCTCCGATAGAAGAAGAGGAGTTGGCGTCCCTACCAGATCATGTGATCGAATTCATTATTCTACTTATGGTTGCTGCGACGATTGCAGTTATCATAGCAGCTTTAGAAGGGTAAGATAAATCATACCTGATCCTATGATTCGCAATAAGTAATTATTCGTCGTTTAACTGATTGATGCAGATATCCAATTGTATGGCACGAAAGTTGTTAAAAGCATGGGATATTGACAAAACGCTTTGGTGATCAGCGATGATGTGCATGCTTACAGGTTGGGTACGGATTGCTTTAGATCCTATTTTTACGATGTTGAGTGAAATAGTAATCGAACCGTACAATAGAGCGTGCTGATGATAAATGTAATGTACATAAAATATTTATTATAATATATATTAAGTTTTCAAAGGTTGAAGTAGAGACACTAAAATTTTCAACGATGATACATATAACAATAACATTTTCAATTTTGTATAGATTAAAAGCATGCAATTACAATCACTTACAGCTTCATTAATAACGAAATTTACAAAATAATGACTTGAGACCTTTCAAGTAAGCAGCAAATATTCATGTAGTTAGATTGAGATATAAAGCATTTCTTGACTTCCATGGAAAGGCTGATTGTTGGCATGAAATATGACTCGCGTCATAAGCTATTAATGTAAATAACAAATAGTAAATTACAATAGATATGCTTGAGTAGCACAAGCAATACATCGTGATAAACATTTGCTCAAATTCAACATTACGATTGGTAAAAATTTGGCTGAAAATAATATTAGAATAGAATTATGCCGTAAGTAGATAAAGTGAAAATATTTTTATAAAGATAAAGAACATGAATGAAAAAAACATTTTGCAATACAAAGCATCACGACAAAAAACTGTAATATAGTAAAGCTTTTCGAATCTCCTGAATTTGAGATTCGTTTTTAACTTAGGCTTTGCGAGATTTCAAGGGTGTAAATAAAAATAAGCCAATGACTTCCTGAAATGAGAAAATTTATTTAAGATTGATTGATAAATAAATTTGAACTGGAATACAAAAAATTAATCGATTTAAAAGTTTGAAAATAGCATTGCTGAAAAAGTTAAGAATGTAGAGATATCGAAAGGCATTATTTCATAGGTAAAAATGTCTACACTTTTCGTATAAATAGACCCTAGATGGAAGGACGCACAGTGGCAAATTGTATCATTTTAACCATGGATTTTTGAGTAAGGTCCAGCACCTTAACCCGCATAGTGCAAGCATCCCCTAAAGACGTGCAATAAATAATTTTCTACAAATGAATTGTTTTTTTGTCATTGAAATGTGACGAAACGAAGAGTTTCAAGGTCATATAAGTTGCATATATTGATAAGGTGTTAATTTCAATGGCTGCATGTCCCACATAGCTCTAGGTTAATTAATAGCATACAAAAAATGACTAAATTTGCCCTGACATAACTCGAGAAGTTTGGTTGATCAGTGTATGGTTTAAAAGTTGCCCCAAACCATTATGCACAATTGATTTATTCAATTTCATTTTGGACAACAGTCAAGGCAGATATGCTTGTCGATTAATTTTGATACTTTTTTAACGTGAAAAAATGAGAGCAGAAATCACCTTTTTTCGGCTTTTTATCTACATCAGATGAAGACCATTTTTGCACACGGACAGAAATAATTTCTTGTAGAATATTGTACAGTAATTATCATAAGCTAAACTAGCGCTAAAGCGATTAAAGGATACTTAACTACAATTCAATTTACATTTATTCACAGTCGTACAAATGGCAAATTCGCTTTGTCAAAATGTACAGGCTACTTTTCTCAAATATGTACGTAAAGCTATTATTTTATAAGAAATGCCATGCGCAGTGATTGTACGGTTAGCTGTAAACTGTGTAATATTCTGGAGCCACTCAAAGGTAAACATTAAAAACTTATACATATATATATAAATGATTTAAGGAAGAGAAATCTTTATAAAAATATATTCTAAGCATATATGAGAATGAACAAAAAAAGGGAAGCTGGAACCCACAAAATTCTACATTATCAACCCACATGAGTTAATTCCATTGTTGAATTTTGTACGCTGTCTTATCAACTTTCATCCAGATGACGCAATGTACATTTATGCTTTCTTAGATGCAGCAATCTTCGCATAGTGATTTTTCAGTAATGAGTACAACAATACACCTAAAAAATAAAGCAAGACATTTAGTTTGGTTCAGATGTACTTCATTACAAAATAATCATTTCAAATTGAACGTTGGAAATTTATGCAACAGCAGTTGATATTACTACATTCAACTATTTTCCTGCTACTTGCATATTTCAACAATTTGGACCTTTATACTAAATGTAATGATTACATATGGAATGTCTTTCGTTCCTAGTGAGAAGCATTTTACTACTGAACAATAACATTTAGAGATCTGCCATAATAAAGAAGAATAAAAATTAATGAATACATACTGTACATCGTTGCCTTCAAAAAGCGGTCTAGAGTTTATTAAGATCATGTTCAAATACATAATTTTCTAATAAAAGAGAGTAATCATAACCATCATTTTCAGTAAATAAAAACGAACGAAATAAAACCTTATTTAGTTATCGAGAATACTATGTATTAAAGTTTTTATTCATTAAACCAAAACTGAGCTAATAATAAGATAGCACAAACATATCCTTGCTATATCGCACAATATGCATGAATTACTTGAAAAAATTAGAGCCCATTTGAAAGAATTAGCAAATGATAAGATAGCTGCTACAAACACTTAGGGTTTATCTCACAGAGTACTTCAATCCCAGGGTAGAAATAAAGCCCTTGTATAAATATTTTGCAATTCAAATAAAAGTTTTGTTTTAATAATACTTGGCTGCGCAACAATAAAATATCTTACCGGAAATAGCAATTCCAGAACCAGTCAATCCTAGAGGCGTAAGTTTGTGGCCAAACACCAGCACAGACACGCCCAAAAGCACAACTCTCTTCACCGTATTCCCTACTGCGTGTGTTGTTGCATCGATCGAGCCAAGACAGTAGAATGCCACTTCATTGTACGTATAGAAATAGAGACCAGACATAACCATTCCCCAAATGATAGATTTTGTTGTGTGACCGGCTAACTGTGCTGCCTTTAATATAGAGGCAGCCCTAGGCCCTTCTACGAGTAGAGCCGCAGGAGTGAGGAGCAGAGCCGCAATTATAGTGGTCAAACCATATAGGTTTCCTGTGCACAAAATGAGAGGAATTGAAAAAATTAGGACATTAAAAGTTCAGTTCAATAGATACACTTCACATAGTTGTATCTTTCCAAATGAATAACAACAAAACCGAGTTTTCAATATAAATTTAAATACGTTTTTGAATAACAAATGATTAATTGAAATGAGCTTTACAGTACAACCAGCCCAAATTAAATAATTGTGCAATATTCGCTTTACATGAGGGTTTTATTTTTCAAAATAATTGCCACTGTAGTGTGGAGCTATTTTAGTAAATAAAGATTTCAGATATTTCTGCTCAGTTCATGTGAGGTGATGTAATTCTATGATAATTTTTGAAGAATTAAAATCCCCCAAATACTCTAATTCTTTTCTCTAGAATTATACATATTCTTACTGGGTAACTCTAGGAAATATAATAAAAAGATGTATTATTTATCAGATATGGATTTATCTTAAGAGAAATATGCTGAAACATAAGAAAGTTTTCATCATTTTCTAGGGGTCTTCAAGATCTGGTACTAGTGTTAGCATATATTATGCATCATTAATGAAATGTAAGATTACTTTAATGGGACCATGAAGAAAAATATGAATGATTTTGCTAGAACTTCAAAGTAAAGACCTACAAATGTTTAAAAATATAATTCATTTTACACACACCAGGATCCAGATTAGGGAGTCTTGCTTGGCTCATCTGCTTCTTTGCCAGAACACCACGTGTTGCCGCTGCTACATTGCTACCCATAGCCCCAGCGAACGAAACCCATGAAAAAGATAGCTCTTTCATAGAGGCGAGAGCAACCCCACCAACCACAGGCAAAAGTGATAAAGCTACTGGTAATGGTATATAGTTCTGTAAGAGGAGAGCATTCAGTGCTGCAGTAAATAATGGCTCCAGAGACTTCACGATGTGCACAAAACCAACAGCTCCTGAAAAAAATGCATAGTTTGAATCAGTATTTTTATAGAAATTGGAAAGTAAATGAAACAATAAATTGACAAATTTGATTGATTATGTGCGAATATTAAAGAAACTGAATGATTTTTATTTCGGACAAATGTTGCTCGTACTTCCTTCTCGAATTCATGCAGAATATTTTGCACAATACATGAAACATAAAAATGTTAAACATATGTTTACAACATTATTTAACTGTCACTTGGAAATCAGTACACATGTAGGCATATACCAATGTACAAAAAAGAATTCACAAAAGTTTTGAAAAAATTGGTTGGTACAAGTTTTCTTGTTATTACGTGGTCTCGCAACATTCTATAAAAATACTTATTTTATTCAAAAAATGACAAGATAATGCATTAAGTTCAAGAATATAACCTGCTCCTAGACCGATTACTGCAGAAATATGGCTAGTTGTATGTAATGCAGCCAAAGGAAATACAGCTTTTATCGATTCCTTTGAGATAGTTGGTGCAGGTCTAATCTTGAGAAGCCATACTAGAGATATATAAATGGAACCAACAACAAGTTGCGCCGCTGATACTATCCAAGGGAGGGCAACCATGTTTAAGGTCTTCTTGTTCGAGATGTTGTAATATGCATTCAGCGCAAACTGAGAAAAGAGCATGAAATCAAAATGTTAGCTATCAGAAAGAGAGACAGTAATTATAGTTATACGTATTTCATAGAAAAAACTGGATTTATCAAATAACATCTTTTTGACTGAATTAGATTGTACTGGCACATAAATTCATTTCACTCTCAGTTCTCTTCACAATCATCTGTTGGCTATGAGCTAATTAGCATTGCCTATGAGCTCTTCATAATTCTGCTTAATATGATTTTTATCATAAAATATCATTTGGCATTAAACTGTACAGCAGACAAATAAAAATGAAACTCTGTCCTCGACTTGGTTGTGAAAATAAGCTACGAAATATATTAAAACCAGTGCAACGAAGATAAAAACTTGTTTAGTAACACTCGCAAATATTTTGGAGCATATCATCTATTCTACTGTCATTTTGAACGGCCTGTTCTTAAAATAATTTGAATACACAAAAAGAAAATTTTCAGTCAGCCAGCCCTGCCTCAAGAGAAGACACATTACATGTTGGCAAGGTAAAAAAACTTAGGAAACGGATATTTAAAAAATTGGTTTTCATCGTCTTTTAAGATGGGCTGGCCAGCTTCGCGCTCTCTGTAGCGCAAAAAAGATATTAATGCAAAATTGGGTTAAAAAAAACAATTTAGTAGTTAAAAAACTAATCCAAATTATTGTAAATTTCGCGTTAACTCTGTAGACAACAATTTAGCAATCAATGCAAATAAGTCTATGCTTGAGAACAATTGAACCTTACCCATAACATAAAATATGCTAAGACTTTCAATCTTTGAGGAACAGGGGATGCTGGAACTGCAGGTTTGATGACAGCTTCATCCGCCGACATTTTAACAGAAGATAACCTGCCAGTGCTAACATTAAGTATGCTATGTTGTACACTACTTGGAGCGAGCATAGAGGTCGACTTCAAAGAGTTTAAGGTCTTTAAAGTGTGACACGGGGCATGAACAAACGCAGACGTCCAGTCACAAAGAGATAGAGCAGCTAGAGCTAGGATAGCGAAATATCTCATCCCTAAATATAAAAGGATCAAACACTATTGACTATTGATTGTCTGAGGCGAAGACAAAACAGCAAAGTTTTGTAGGTTGCAGTGATAAATTAAATATCTTTAAGAAGCGTTTCACGAAAAGGAAAGAAATATTGCGAAAGGTCGGAAATTAGCAAAAACTAAATTTAAATAGAATATAACTGTCAGAGATATATTCGTAAAATTTTTCTGAACTTTTGCATTATTGTTCTTACTGCACTAAGAAAAAAAATCTTCTAACTGGAAATGCATTGCTCTCATCGAATACGATACAAATTGTTGGATACATCAGGCGTACGTGCGTCTCAGAGATCCTCTCCAGGTAGAAATAAATTTTGATTTAGACTCCCAATTTATCCAACTTACTTAACCAACACATATCACACTTATAGCAAATCTTCAATACCCCATAAAAATAAATTCCAAGACAAAAAGTGTCATTGCTTTGAGCACTTTTTATCTTCCAATCGTTCAGAATGCTGAAAAACTTAATCGTCTACATCTTCTATTTTTATGTACATGGATTAAGGTACTCGGCTTGCCTCGAAATGCATGCAAAAAAGACGTGAAGTCAGCTTTCAGGTAAACATACCTGAAACATTTTAAAATGCTAGACGTCTAACGAGTTTTAATGCTCTGTATTCTTTAGAGAGCTCAGGGCTCTTAAAAACTTATTGCAACATTGATATTTTCAGAAAAAAATAAACAAATCACTTGAAATATTCAATTCATCAATTACAAAAATAGCACAGCATTATTTAACGATCTATTAGTTCAATTAACTGAAAATCTATTTAATTTATTTTAACGACATAGTATCGATCTATTGAAATTGACGAGATAACTAAAATATGAGTTGCAGCAATAACAGCACTAAAAATCTTGCAAAAGATTTTCTTTTATCAGTTATTGATACTACAGATTAAATGAAGCTGACCAACGTATTAGAGTTCTAATAAAAAATCATTGAGGTAATAATGTTTTTTCAAGTTTGTAAATCTAGTGCTATTTTACAATTACAGCTCATGTAAAATAGTCAGGAATTTCATAGTAAATAGCAGCCAATCTGTCAAGCTAATTCTTTCTTACAAGCAGAGTGAGTGGCGTCCAATGATTAAAAAAATTAAATTTTGAGTGTTTACAAAGATATTTATAAAATTGTATTATGTTTTCCGTTGTATTAATAAAAACAATTAATTTGTATAAAGTAACAGAAATAATTGCAATGCATCCGTATTCCGAGGCCCTGCAATTTGATTGACCTGCCAGTTGAAAGCCAATAGACAGGGGGTGAACCCCCTTAAGATATGTAAATTAAAAGTCAATATTTGTCCGCTGAATTCGAATGGAACACTGTTTATTTGACCTCACTTTGCCACGATTTAAAAAAAATTATTGACATACATGTACATGCACTCTCTATTTGAAAATGTTTTAAAAATGGTAAGATGCCTGTTAAATTTATTATAGCATGTATCTTGATACATTACAATATTTTTTAGAAAATTGGCCCTTGTTTGGCATCCGGACGTTTCAAGTGGTCCCCAAAATGAAATAGAGGACAGATGGACTGAATTGCTAGCTGCATATGAACAGGTTATACACCGAGTAAAGGATACAGCTGATTCTCATGAACAAAGGTATAATTTATGTGAGACCAATGTTGATAGTCGCTTCAATTGTGGCAAACATTTTTCAAGTACAACTGTAGCTTTATATTTGAAAAGTTTCGATTACTTCAAATGGAGCACTGGGTTCTTTTGGAAAAATCTTCCTTAATTCTATTGCAAAGAGTTGCATTTATGCTTCTTGTACAAACTTGACATGCCAAGTTGTACTTTAAGTAAAGGGTACAAATATAATTAGAGGTACCCACTGGAAAAGA